>CM075004.1:29888448-29973305 GCA_037576675.1 Pangasius sanitwongsei | reverse complement strand
TTTTCCCAACTTTTTTGTTATTAAAAATTTTTCCCGGGTTAATCTTTTTTTTCCCCCGGGGTAAGGTTTTTTTTTTGTTTTTTTACAAACACCCCCACCCCCCCCCCCCCCCCCCCCCCCGGCTCCTTTTTTTGCTTTTCACATCCGTGAGAGTTTTATTCAGAGGGCTCGCTGATATGTGACGAAAAAGTCAAGTCTGAGAAAAAGTTAGCGACATAATTATTTTCCCTGTTTTTTTTTTTTTTCTTCAGTGGTTGGCATCAAGCCTCATGCTTTTCTGCAAACTGATTTGCTTTATCGAGCAACTGCAGAGCGCAGGACCAGCTCAGAAAACTCTCTGTTCTTTCATTGTTTTTCCCTTTTGTTGGTTCCCATGATGTCATGGCTTCATGGTTGATTGTATGCCAAAGACGAGCCTCGCTTTCTGTCTCTAATGTCTACTAATTATCTACATTATTTTTTTTGTGCTTGTATTTTAAATGCAGGTCGATAGATGAATGAGAAGTTACATTTTTCCTACTTTAGTCTGTAGACATTTTAAGATTCAGGCATTTGGACGTTTTTTTTTTTTTTTTCCTGAAGAGAGGAAAGCCCTTAGGACATGCGTTTGTCACTCACTTGTCACTGACACCACTGACATATCATATATTTTGAGATATTTTCAGAGATTTTTCATTGTAAGGAAAGGCATGGAGGAAAGTGATAAAGCGGAAGAAAAACACCTCCACCTGAACACCAAATATATTCAGTTACACACTCTCAGAAATCAGAATCACAAATGCACAAATCAGCAAAATTACCACGTAAAATAATTCTGAATTACTGATGAAATGAAGGGATATTAATGATATATTTACATCTGATGGAATGTGAATGTGAAGCACGTGTGAAAGGTGCAGCTCTCTGGAATCTCAGGCTATTTCGGCGCATCAGAGTAGCAGCTGGTTGCTCACACACACATAATGCAACACACACATACACACACACACACACACATTATGCATTCGTGTCATGTTATGTTATATTCATGTGACTCATTTTTGACCTCATAGTCATTAGATTAAAAATTGACCCTTTGTGTTTCAGTGCTAAACTATGAGAACGTAGTGGAGACCGGATCCGAGACAGACGAAGAAGACAAGCTGTTGGTGTCCGAGGAGGACGGTCTACTGAACGGCGCCACGAGTCCAGCCAGCCTGGCCAATCACGAGCCAGTGACGCCGCTATCCCCGAGACTGGGCCACGCCCTCATGACGAAAGTCGATGACGAGGAGGACGAAATGCGGGACAGCGGCGTGGAGCACGTATGGAATGAGAATGACATTCTGAGAAGCTCCATCGATGGTACAGGTACAGTTCTTGAGTTCTTGTTGCAGCTTCTACTTTGTGTCCCAAGCCCCACCCCTTTCCTATTGAACACACCCCTTTCATTTTCATAGTGATAGCGCAGCAGGGATTGACATTATAATAGGTCGGAATATAAACATTATCCGTAAACACTAAAGGTTTATAATGTATGATTTTCACATGGCGTGGACAAGAATCGCACATCGTACGACAATACACACAGTTCTTGAATCTTTTTTTTTTAAAAATTGATGCTACAACACTCTACATACAGAACAGCTACACAGACGATAACGGCAATGGTGAAATGTAAACATTTGGTTTATTTGTATAAAACATTAGCACGAGTTACAAAGCTACAGTGCATGCTAATTTATGGAAAAATATCCTTATTTCCTCAAGCTACCATTTTTTTTAAATGCCTCAAACTTGTCTTCTTTGCCTTTTCTGGAGAACGTATTTTCTCCAGACATAACATTGCTATTATTATACTAAAGGCTTGTTTTTATTTACGAAACCATGTGATCTTCATCACGATCATTGATTGATCGTATGTCCGTTGTTAGAGGATCTTCATCGCATATTTAGACACGAAGAACACACGACATTGTAGAGTTAGGTCGAGAATTCAGCCAACATTTTATTAGGATCTCGTAAAGTATGACAAGTAATAATCTTAAAAAAAAAAAAAAAGTCTAAAAGTTATGTACCTTCGCATAGACATAGTTAGTTCTCCTTCCAAGTTTTGTGACCTTGTTTAAGTTCCATATCCAGGAAGCAAATTTGACAGTAATTTCCCATTTTTGCTGAAGAATTGAATGACATTTCTGACTGGGAGCGATGCCTAGAATAAAAAAAAAAAAGATTTGTACCAAGAACTTACTTCCTAATTAGCACCAGAGCTAACCATTTCTCTTTAAATGTACGATCAGATTCAGCGAGTGTGAGATATTTGGAGTTCCCTGACACCCTCATTTGTAATTAGCGCCACATTAGGACGAGGGAGACCCGGCAAACTTTGTACATTTTTTCCTGCAAGCGTCATTGGCGAGCGAGTGGCAGTCATGGATGCTTGAGAGATAAATACTTTTAATTAGGGGGAGAGGGTAATCATTAAAGGAAGCCAGGCTGCTGCCGCAAAAAAAAAAAAAAAAAAAAAAAAAAAAGTCGTTAACAATCTTAAATGAAATTTTTATTTTTATGATAGCCATTTACATGTATAATAAGAGTCAATGATTCTTGGAAGCATGTGACAGAAACGGAGTGTGGCGAGAGCTGGTGGAAGACAGCCCCATTTAAATGAGCCGGGCTCGGCTATTCATTTCTGCTAATGAACTAGCTGTGCGCGGGCTAGGCAGAGAGGGAGCGTTCAGGAGTCTAAAAATTTAATACGCTCCAAATAATATGGCCATTTACAGAGGAGGAGCTGGGCTTACTGGCGTTATTAACGTTATTAACTCCAAATTCCCTTCAGGAGACGATCCGTGATCATTATTTGCAATATTCCTGCGCAATTTTCCCTCTTTTTCGAGGAGGAGTTTGGAGAGGGGTTCCGCTTTGCGACTGTAATTTCATTTTTTTTTTCAATGGTTGTAAATCAAGAAAGATAAACAAGTGCCTGTTTCAGAGAGTATTGGTTAATTTGATAAAAGCTCTCGGAGCCGTAGTGTCTGAGATTCAGCTGTGTTGCAACTCGGAGATAGCGTGTGTGTGTGTGTGTGTGTGTGTGTGTGATAAAACCTGAGCGACATATCTGAAAGGCAGGGGAGAAGTTCATTAGCTTTGGGTGAAGGAAGCAATCCCTCCCTCTTGCTTAAATTCACCACCACTTTCACTCTCTCCAGCTTTTTTTTTTTCACTCTTTCGGTGCCTCAGTGTCTGCAGTGGAACCTCAGCACATAGCTCAAGTTTGAGATAAGACTCCTCTCTCTCTCTCTCTCTCTCTCTCTCTGTGTCCATCTCTTTCTATCTGTCTCTCTCTGCTGATGTCTCTGTGTATCTCTGTATGTGTGTTGGTCTCTATTTCTCTCTCTATCTTTGTCTCTCCCTATCTTTGTCTCTCTCTCTTTCTCTCTCTCTCTCTATCCCTCTTCTCTCTCCATTTCTCAGTCTGTTTCTCCATCTTTGTCTGCCTGTCTGTCTCACTTTGTCTTTGCTCTTTTGCTTTGTCTCTCTGTTTCTCCCTCTGACTGTCTCTTTCTTTGTGTATCTCTCTCTCTCTGTCAATCTCTCCATGTTTGTGTCTCTCTTTCTCTCTGCCTGTCTCTCTCTTTCTCTCTCTCTCTCTCTCTCTCTCTCTACTCTAACCGAATCGGCCACAGCCGCCGTCCTTGACATTCTTCCATCCCACAATGCACTTCACACGGTGTGCTGGAAAGCGTGACATCATTATCTCAGCCGGCCGGTTTTGAAATAAATCACCTGCGTTCTTTGGCGCTTTCTTTCTTTTTTTCTCTCTCTTCACCTTCTCTTGCTTTTCTTTTCGGGCCAGCCCGAGAATCTTTTTGCAGGAGAATAACAAAAGCGAAAAGGGAACCGTGTGTTTTTGCAGAGCGGGGTTCCAGCGCTTAACCGGCCGTAAAGAAGGGGAATGTTTTGAAAAGAAACACGCCGTGTGCTGTTAGGTAGGGAGTGTTTGGCGACGGGGGTGAGAAATGGCGGCCGACACCGCCGGGGTCACGGAGGGAAGCCGAACACTGGCCTCTTCCTCCCTCTTTTTCTTTCTCTCCTGACCTGATGGATCAGCGCTGATTTATTCCACTCAGACACAGGAGCCAGACACACAGGTCTCTCTCACATACTGACAACTATAAACCTTTCTGCCCAGATAAACGTGAGATGTGTGTGTGTGTATGTGTGTGTGTGTGTGTGTGTGTGTGTGTGCAGAGACGGTATAACGTAGACCACGTCTTCCTCCTACTGGAGGACAGCTCCATTCTCTCTGACCTCTCTTCATTTTCAGTAGCAACTTCACTCTGCACATACTGCCTTTTCTACGTTTAGTTTGGGCTTTAAAGCTTATTTAACGTACTTAGACCTTAGGGATCACTTTTGTACATTTTAAGGAGCGTCTTCTCTTTAATACATCCCAATGGAGGTCCACATCCTTTGATTCACATGACTGGATATCCTCCTGACCGCGGGTGTGTAGACGCTGGTCATGTGACAGCATCCAAAATCGCTATAATCAGTCCCAAAAATAAAAATAAAAACCAAATTGCATGGTTATCAAAAACAAACTTATCTTTGTGATGTTAACTGTAGACGTGGGCAAAAAAAAATAATATAGCTGCAGACTGCTAGCTGTGTTGAAGCTGGATTCGCTTAGGTCTGAATTATATCTATAACATACTGTATAATTTTGTTATGATTTTGTTCTCAAGCATTCTTTTAGTATTTTTGCAAAGTTCAGCAATCAGATCAGATCATTATTGTCACTTCTATACGTGAAAAATGCGACTACACCTTACACTGTGTGTTTTTAGAGCAAATTAAACTGCATGACCCTAACCTGCGTGAGTGGATAATTGTGGCGGGTGGAAGGGGATACATGGCACGATCATGCTATGATGTCATCAACGTGAGACAAAATCGCACCAAATCTCTCTACTAATCTTTCTTTTTTTTTTTTTAAATATGAGAGAGTACATCAGGTTTTTTTTATTTATCCTTTCATTACAGTAACAGATTCTCCGTTCATGTGTAAGGTCTCTGGCTCACTTTCCATGTCTAATTTCTCTCTCACTCTGTCTCTCTTTCTCTCTCTCTCTCTCTCTCAGTCTTTCTCTGAGTTTCTAAGAAACTACACAAAAAAGAAATTCTTTTTACATTCCATCCTGCCTTTTTTTTTTATCAACCCTAGGTGATGAACAATATTTTTTTAGCTTTCTAAATTTTTTTTACAAGAGCCTACGTTCCACAAGTTATTTTTTTGTCTCCATTGTCTTAGAGTTTTTTTTTTTTTTTGCTTTTTAGCACTCCTGTGCTTCGTTCATATATTAATGATCACACATGCAAATTAAACTTTCCAATTAATACATCCTGCTTCCTCAATCCTCTATATATCAGGTTTTGCTTGAAAAAAAAAACCAAACACATAATATACATCCCCAGTAGGATTTTCCTGCTCAGTGCTATGCGTAACGGTCACATGAGAGGCCGGGGAGGCATGGCAATATTTATTACAGCCTCCGTCTTCTCGGAAATACCTTGATTTAATTTCTAAAGCCAGACCGGAAGGACCTAAGAAGGACTCCCTAAGTTAATTGTCTCTGGGACTCTGACAATGAGCTCTTGTCCTCACCCCCGCCAAGAAAAATCCCCCGAGCTGGGTTTATGGGACGGTTTATTCGCGTGGCTGTTTTATTTATGTCCATCCTACCTGAGGTTCTGCCCCTTCGTCCAACACGCCATGCATTAAAGAGATTGGCGAGGTGTTATGCAATGACTGAAATTTGTCATGTAGCATATGCTCAGGTGGACTTTTTTCCCCTTGTTGTATTGCATATGGTGAAGAGTTTCTGTCTCTCTCTCTTTCTGACCAAAGAAATAAACAGAGCACTTTTTCATTCCTCTCAGACCCTTGACTCGCTCTTCTTCTCTCTACAGATGAACTGAAGGACGACTTTGACAGCATGGTGCCTGACGCCACTTTACAGCCCATTGGGAACGGTACAGGTGAGTTTCACCCACATCCCTACCCCTTACAGAAGTCACATGACTTTTACTTGTGAATAATCACATGATTCACATAAGGTTTTCGGACACTTTTCACATGTAGGGAATGTGTTTTTTATTTTCATGTGATTTATTTGCCCCACATGACTCGTTTTCACATGATTCCTTTGCTTTCCATATATTTTTTAAATGATTCTTTTCACGTCATTTTTTTTTTCTGGAGGAGTCATTTGCTTTTTCCCCCATTTTCATGTGATTCTTCCCCCCAAATGATTCATTCATTTATTTTCAAATGATTTTTTTTTTTTTGCAAGATTCATTTGCTTGCCATGTACTGTTTTTAAAGATTCATTTGTTTTCACAAATGAACGTGTCATTTTAGCACGATGCATTTTTTTCACATGTTAATTTTCCACATTTAGGGCATTTTCAAGATGTGATTTTCTCACGTAAATAATTATTTTCCCTTGAAATTACTCACATATCACATGTAAAAACATTATGATGACATGTGAAATGAACGTTATTTTCCTGTTAGGGCCCACCTTCCACTTACAATCAAACCTGACATCAACAATCCTCCCTGAGCATTACCTCTTGCCTCCATCACATCACCGAGGCGCTCTGATTGGCCGTGGCGCCGGCCGAGTGATTGAACGCTATTAAAAAAATGTGAATTCTTCCTCATGTCTCGAACTCTGCCAGCGCTAACCACAGCTCTGGCTCGGGACAGAACCGGGAAACTCTTCAGTGTGGAAATGGAATTTTAATAAAGGTTTCCATTTATGATGTTAGCCTTGTGGAAAGCAGAGCAGCGTGCTGGGCTGTTTTTGGAAATCCGCTCATGGATTACAAGTGATTTTGCCTCTGAACCCTGAACTGAATAGTTATAGAGCGAAAGACGAAGAAGGTGAGGAGGGAAAAAATGGAGAAGCGTTAGTTAGTGCTCTAACCTAGCGCAGCAACTTTCCCAAATCTTATTCCAGTGCAAAAATTGAATTTGTGTGCAAACCCAATTTGTTCAGATTATATCCTCTACAAAGCTGGCTTCAAAAAGGAGTCATTTGTTCATGCAAGTTTAGCTCATCGCTGGCGAGACGGGAATCACATAAGCGAGGCCGTGCATGTGTGTGTGTTTATTTTAATTACACTGCACACGCCACAGTATAGGTTCCTTCCTGATTACGAAGGCTTCGTTTTATACACTCCAGTTCCTCGGATCTGAAGAGGGAACGCAAAAGGTCCATTGGCACTTTGACATTTTCGAGACATTTTTGACATCGACACAGTCCACTACCTTGACCTTTTAGCAAATTAGACCATAAAATGTTTACTGTCTGACAAATCTTGGTACACAGTTTACCTTTCACTTCAGCATGGCCTAATTAAAAAGGTGGCTAATAAAATCTCCGAGCGCTCTGTCACCTTCTCCATAGAATTCCGCCTAATTGACAGATGAGACGGCTCGAGGAGACACGGATGCTAATCTCTATACAAATATAATGAATAATGGAGTGAGCTGAAGGAAACCTGGCAGTTTTCAGCTGCAGTATTTATGTGCCAACAGAGACATGTCTGGATGTATATATATTTTTGTTTTTTCACCATTTTATTTAACAGTCCATTTAATCACAGTGCAGAATTTAGGATGCCTGGAAAAAGCACACCCTGATGAAACATCCCCTCCATATCTCGATATCGTAACTTCCTGTAATTTGAAGCGTAATTTTTCAGAAGCTGTCTTGTTAGGAGTTTGATTAGAGAAATCAGAAGTAATGCACGGCTTGTAGCAAACATCATTTCCTCCCCGAGCTTCCCTCATCGCACGGCACCTAATACATTTAAAGCGCAGGGGGAAAAGGGTTTATCGTTAAAAGCCT
Organism: Pangasius sanitwongsei; assembly: GCA_037576675.1. Classification (NCBI taxonomy): domain Eukaryota; kingdom Metazoa; phylum Chordata; class Actinopteri; order Siluriformes; family Pangasiidae; genus Pangasius; species Pangasius sanitwongsei. The sequence goes on along the minus strand of CM075004.1, from coordinate 29,965,401 downwards.
TTTTCCACAATTCAGATGGCATTCTTGCTAGATTAAGCCATATTTCTTATTTTAGTGGCCATTAGTTGACAAGATAAGGCTGTAATTTAGACGTATCCCTCGCAACTAGTACTTTAATGTTTGTTTTTTGTTCAGCTGTTTTATTACATCTAGGACATGTTACCGGTGCCCTGCATTTTTCACACGCACCCAAGAACGCTATTTTTTTTTTACTCATTCCAAGTGTCCTTCCCTCTATCTTTTTCTTTATAAAGTGAAGAGAATGGACTGCACAGCCGAGTTCGAGGAGTTCTTCGCTAAAAGGAAGATGGCCGACAGCGAGAGCCATGTGGTTAGCATTGCTGAGTATCTGCAGCGCGCCGACACGGCCATCATCTACCCCGAGGCTCCGGAAGAGATTGCCCGCCTGGGCACACCCGAGGGCCCCGGGCACGAGGAGAACGGTAAGGGCGCGCCACGCCGCATACCCGAGTGTTTACCTTCTGAGAGAGGTGCAGCTGTTAGGGCACTGAAATCAGATCCCTATCCTCAGGGAGAGTCGGGCGAATTGCACCAGCCTGGACACACATACCTCACTCGTGAGGAAAGAAGCATAAATTAGACATGGAAAAGACCACCAGCTGGAGGGAGCCAAAATGGCATGAGACTGGAGCCATTCATGAGGTCAAAACTGAGAGTATTGCGATATAACAATCTACTTTAAATAATATAACAGGTTCACTGATACTGCTACATGATTCAAGTCTTTAAAATTGGTATCATGATGGCATGATGTCATCCTGCTTTTGCTCACGCTTAAATAATTAATATTAAATATTAATTAACTGCTTGCATCCCCTTAATATTAAATCTCTTCAGGTGTTATGAGGTTATATTTTTTGCCTCGTCATCCATGCCTAATGTTGAATGACCTTTTAAATATATTTATGTATTATCGTTATTATGTTTTTTTGGGTATTGCATTTAATGCATTATTTATTTATTTGTTTGTTAAATAAATAAATAAATAAGTAAATCTTTTTCTTATTATTATTAGAAGTAGTAATTTTATTATTATTGATTTTTATTTATTTTATTTATTTATTGTTTCTCTCTTTTTTAATGTATGTGCAATGCTCAGCAAACTGTGTGATCAAGCATTAGTGTGTGTACGTATTAGCGTGTGTGTGTATGTGTGTGTGTGTGTATGTGTGAGTAAGTGAGTGAGTGTGTGTAGGGTTACCAGTGCCAGGCCTGACGATGGCACTCAGTATAGCAGATTGTAGAGATACCTCCCATACCAGTCTGGGCATAGCGCCAATTAGCTGCCATTGATTTGCTGACCTTTTGGCCCACTGCCCCTTCCCATCCTTCCTCCCTCCTTCACTCACTCGTTCGCTCTCTCTCTCTTTCCCTCATTCTTTTTCTCCACCACAGACCTGCAACCTGGAACTCCAGATGCTTTCGCCCAACTGTTGACCTGCCACTACTGCAACCGGGGTTACAAGCGCTTGACTTCCCTGAAGGAGCACATCAAGTACCGGCACGAGAAGAACGAGGAGAACTTCGCCTGCCCTCTGTGCAACTACTCCTTTGCTTACCGCACTCAGCTGGAGAGACATATGGCCACGCACAAGCCTGGACGAGATCAGGTGAGCGTCACATGCCCTGCCCTCCCCCCCTTACTGTATTTTGCTCATGTGCTCACTCTCTCATCCGCTCTCTCTCCCCACATCTCACTCTTTCTCTTTCCGCTGCCAGCTCCGCTCTTCTATCTTGCACCCTCTCAATTTGCCAGCCTTTCATTAACTCTCTCTCTCTCATGCTCTCCCTGCCACACATATATACGGCCCCTGACTTTATACATTATTTCTAATGTGCTGTATTCCCATGAAGAAAAGAGATCATTTTGATTGGCGATCGTTATTAATTTTTCATGGCATTTTGAAGATGCAGATCTTTTACTGGTAATAGCCTTAATAGAGGCCTAAATGGCTTTTTGATGGCCTGCTCATATGATTCTGCAGTCTTATGTTCACGATCGAATGATTGTTTTAATTTCCAATTTAGAAATTTCATCTGCGCTTTAAATTTACTCTCATTTCTTTGTTAATGTTCTTTAAAAATCAGCATCAGCCAATTAGATAGCATAGTCTACATTTTTGGAAATAAAACACTGGCTTTAATGGCAGGTAGAGCAAAATTATTTGTTCAGTTATTCAGTGTACAGGCGAGTCGCTCTCCTGGTTCAGTTGCACAACCGCAGCAAACGATCCCCAGATGAAGCGGCGCATCAAAATTCTCCATTTAATTGTTTGCTATTCGGCTCATGCGGCATGTTGCAGTTGTCTTTCATCTGTGTGAGATAATGTTCCAGCTCTAACGGAGTGATTTAATACAATGTGGACTGGCAGCTTGCTCACCTGCCTTCCCCAGTCTGCTCAAAACACGAGCAGATGGCCCATTCTCCTCGTGTACCCTGCTAATCCACAAATTACTTCCTATTTATTGTTTTTTTGTTTGCGTACTTCCTTCACATAGAAAGACTTTCCTGTTAAACGGTCCCCCTGGTCCCACTTCATTTTTTGTCATTATGCTAAAATCAGATAGTGTTGAAATCAGCATAGTCCAAACGCACCGGCTTGATTGGCGGCTGCTTTTGAGGGTTTCTACACCCTCTGATTTCCTGTTTAGTCATTTTATGGCCACTCCTCCCCCCACCACCTCACATTTCTATATTAAACACAAACAAATACACACTTCATGACTAACTCGAGAACAACATGAGTCACATGCGTCACACTGTGTTAGAGCATTATGAGGGTTTTCCCCAATTTTCTTCACTAATTTACAGTAAGAATGCTAACCAGTCTTGCCAAATCATACAGCGTGGGGAGTTACTCACTGTCAGCCAATCATATGCAAATACTCAATCAGGTCCTCCGCCCACAACATGGCTAACACGTCACATGGGGCTGAAAAAGCCCCCTCATTCTGCACTGCCATTCACAATTAAAGCAAAAGGATCATATTAATGGTGGCACAGCTAAACCCTACCTCCATCCTCATGGGGTGTTCATAAGAGGAGAAGGCATTGGGGGTATTGGTGGTGGTTGGTAGTGGTGGTGTTCGGGGGGTGAAGCAGCTGTTGCTGTTTGTTTATGCAACTCAGCAACATACGAGCGAGTAGTGGGGTCCCTCCCTGGCGCAGAGCTGCTTGGCTCCCCGCTTGATCTCGGAAGGTTGCTGCTGTTTGAACAATCCTCCCTGTGTCCTGCCTTTACGCCATCTGTCTCCTGCCGGAATGTGAGCCCAGTTGTCAGAGCAGATCATGGGCGGCTCCACTCGCCACCGCTTGCATACCCTTTGTGTTCTCCCAGCCATTTAACATATTCACCTCCCACTCAGAATTAATTGTGCACGCCTGGTGCGCCACTGCTTCCCCACACTTACACGCCGTATTGTTGTTGTTGTTATCGCCATTATATTTAGATTTTTTCTTCTTCCATGGGGCCCTGCTTTGAATTGCAAATTGGTGCAGTTTTATCTTTTGAACAGAACGACCTACGTGCTGTACTCGTGTGTTATTAAAGAGTTTAAACGTCCTGGAAATTCACTTCCAATTATCAAACTGTAACATTTACCCAAGCCCACCTTTTTTGAATAATTAACTTTATTTTCAGGTACATTGAGGGAAGGCTTCGTTAAATATGCAGGATCTCGTCCGAGTGATTATCCCAAATTAATTAAAGTGGAATAGATTGCCTTCTCTAATGAGGGAAAAACTCTTTTAAAAAAGGAGCCTTTTATTTATTTCTCAGTGCTGCCAGATTCTAAAGCCATGCTTCGCTGGCACACAAGTCAGGAAATTAAAAGGTATGTAGTTCTCTATTATCATGGCCACACTCGTGCTGGCTCAGTGAAGCTGCAAGAAAAGCAAGATGCTGCATTACAACGTGAGCCATTTGGCATGTTGTGCTATGCGCTGATTGTGGTTATGTACCAAACTCTTCCTCTGTTCTGTTTGTGAGGAGCTCATGTAAATACCCTCTCTTCCTCAGCACCAACTGCTGAACCAGGGAGCTGGCAACCGCAAGTTCAAATGCACAGAATGTGGCAAGGCCTTCAAATACAAGCACCATCTGAAGGAGCACCTGCGGATCCACAGTGGTGGGTAGCAATGGGCCCATGAGCTCTCTTTGAATATTCATTACCTCCAGTTAAGATTGTTCTGTACTTCAGAAGATGTACAAAAATCAATCTCTGTTGTTTTTTCTCTTGCTCGCTTACAAAGGATGAATTGTGTTGTTTTGTTGGCTTTGGCCCATCTCACTCAAAAGGGAACAGTTTAATCAGAATGCCAGATGCTTTACTTTGTTAATCATTATATAAAGCAGTTATATTTGATTTTCTTTTTAGCCCAGTATTGATTGTTATTAGATTTTGTTCTAGGAAGGATGCATTATTCATATACAATGCAGCACTTCTGGAATATAACCACAATATATATATATATATATATATATATATATATATATATATATAGGATTCTAATGTGTTTTCTATCTACCTTTCAGGGGAAAAACCATATGAATGCCCAAATTGTAAGAAGCGCTTCTCTCACTCTGGGTCCTACAGTTCTCACATCAGTAGTAAGAAGTGCATTGGCCTGATCACAGTTAATGGCAGGATGAGGAACAACATGAAGCCTGGCTCCTCTCCAACCTCTGCCTCTTCCTCTCCTACCAACACTGCCATTAGCCAGCTAAGACACAAGCTGGAAAATGGCAAGCCCCTCGGCCTCCATGAGCAGTCCAATCACCTCAACATTAAATCGGAACCACTGGACATCAACGACTATAAGCTGATGATGGCCTCACATGGCTATGGTACACCAGGCCCCTTCCTGAATGGTGGGCTGAGTGGAGGGAGCCCACTAAGTGCTCCCAACTCCCAGAGTCCCCTCCAGCACTTAGGGATGAGCATTGAAGGACAAATGCTGGGGTACCCATCTTTAGGGAACAACTTGACCGAGGTACAGAAGGTGCTTCAGATTGTAGACAACACAGTATGCCGGCAGAAGATGGACTGCAAGCCAGAGGAACTTTCCAAACTGAAGGCCTACATGAAGGAGCTGGGCTCCCAGATTGAGGAGAAGAAGCCAGGGCTGGGATCACCTGGAGGGCCCCAGACAGGTCTTCCAGTCATCAGCCACAATGGCGCAACCAAGAGCATCATTGACTACACACTTGAGAAGGTCAATGAAGCCAAAGCTTGCCTCCAGAGCTTGACCACGGACTCTAAGAGACAAATTAGCAATATCAAGAAAGAGAAGTCTAATCATACGATAGATTTAGGTACAGAGGAGAAGATGCATGAGAACAATTTAATGTTTACACCCTTTTCTTGCCAGTATTGCAAAGAAACTTTCCCAGGTCCCATTCCATTGCATCAGCATGAGAGGTACCTGTGTAAGATGAATGAAGAAATAAAAGCTGTACTGCAGCCCAATGAAAACATCACGCCTAACAAGCAGGGCATGTTCTCAGAGAAGCATGCCTATTTGTTCTCCCCAATCATCTCTGAGAAGGGCATTACTAGCCCCCTTAACCCTTACAAGGACCACATGTCAGTGCTCAAAGCATACTTTGCCATGAACATGGAGCCCAACTCAGAGGAACTACTGAAGATCTCGATAGCAGTCGGCCTTCCTCAGGAATTTGTGAAAGAGTGGTTCGAGCAGAGAAAGGTATACCAGTATGCCAATTCTAGAACACCTCCTTTAGATAGGAACAATATGGAGATTGGTCTGCCTGCCACTAACCACATGCCCAATAAGGACTCCATGAATGCTCGTTCCCCTCTATCTTTGGTCAAACCTATGGACCGAATGACGTCGCCCGCCACCCCTGAGCTACATAACAGCATCAACAACTGTGACATCCCCCTCAGGCTTTCTAAAACACCCCACTTCCCTGGCCCCAGGCAACTTGTTGAGAAGTTGGACCACTCCAGGAGCAACACGCCATCTCCCTTGAATCTGTCCTCAGCCTCCTCCAAGAACTCCCACAGCAGCTCTTACACGCCCAACAGCTTCACATCTGAGGACCTGCAGGCAGAGCCACTGGACCTATCGCTACCAAAGCTCATGAAAGAACCCAAACACGTGCTTTCTGTCAAGAGCCGGCCCAAGCCCAGCAGTGTCCCCTTAGACCACAATCCCATTACATCACCCCGGGAACACTTGGAGGAGCCACTCAATCTTGCATACCTGTCCAAGAAAGAGTTTGGGAGCCACAATGGTAACCTGGAAAAAAGCACTAGCCCCATGTTTGGCATTAACCCTTTCTCTGCCAAACCTCTGTACACTTCCTTACCCCCTCAAAGTGCATTCCCACCAGCCACTTTCATGCCCCCAGTTCAGGCCAGTCTCCCAGGGCTCCGGCCCTACCCCACGCTTGACCAGATGGGCTTCCTGCCACACATGGCCTACACCTACGCAGCAGGAGCTGCCAGCTTCGCTGAGATGCAGCAGCGGAGAAAGTACCAGCGGAAGCCAGGGTTCCAGGTAAACAATCCTTGAGTTCCTGTATCTCTTTTTTCCCCTCCGCTCAATGCCTGTGTTCCTGTAGTGCACGCTGGATCTTTCTGCTGCTAATTAAAAGGTACTTAGAGTGAGAGAGAAGAGCTCACCTGCCGCCGCCTTCAGCTGCGGAAGAGCACAGTGAGGGATAAATGTTGGAGAGGCTAGAGAGTGAGATAGAATAGACAAACAGCTGCGCAGTGGCCTGTAGCACTGCTAGCTCCTGTAGCACGCGTCATTAGCATTAGCACTGAATAGCAGTTTTAGCGTTCATGACGAGGGAGGGCTTGTGTTACCAGACTCCAGTGTCTAGCGTCTGAGTGGATGAGGGCAGGAAGCGTTGCCGTGCCAGATGCTCCGAGCACTCCTCGCTGTGTCAAGCTGCATCTGTGCCTGTTGTGTGTGTGTGCGTTTTTGTCATGATGTGTGTGTGTACTTTGTGTGTGTGAGTGTGTATAGCTCTTCTAGTCATCCACCCCCACGTTCCTCCTCTCAGGTGTGAGGACTCAAGCAACAGACACGAAAGTGAGAGTTAATGACTTACAATGAACCCTTAAGACTCTCAAAGACCCTGGCTTAGTGTTCACTTCACAAGCACTGCCACTTCTCCTCTGCCACTTCTCCCATCTTTCTGTATCTCTGTTTCCCCCATTTTCTCTTTTCTTTTGTATCTCTAAAGAGAGAAAAGCCAAAATGAGTTTGAACATGTGGATTAATAATGCACGCTCGCCGTGTTCATTACAGCACAGCGCTGAAGGCTGTTTAACATAGAGGGAACCGTTCTGATAAAAAAGTATTAATAATGTTTCCTATTCTAAGTTATTAAATTAGATTTTAAAAATACAGCTACGGGCATTTAGCTCAAATTGATTGCAGAATGATAGCATGGCTCTCTTAAAAAGCCCGGCATAGCCATGTCTGAGAATCATTGTCAGACCGGAGCAAGTACTCTTAATGAGGGCAACGGCGCTACACAATTTTGGTCATTTAGTGCACCTCTTGATTTAATCATTACCGCTTGGAAATTAGAAGACTGTGGCAATATGCCCTGCCAAGGCTTTCTCTTATTATTATGACCCTCTAATGCAATAATACTTTTTTTTCCTCATTAATTGAAGTTTTAGCCTATCGGGGTAATCTTCTCTGTAAAGAAAGAGCAGATAAATATAGCATTACTACCCTTTCATGTATAAAATTAAACCAAATTTGAATGCAAATATATGGAGAAAGGTGATATTAAGCGTATGCGGAGAAAGAGAGAGAGCTCATTTGTAATATCCGGCCTTTTTATGCATTTTCTAGTCACAAACATTTTAATGTTTAATTTAGAAGATGGGCTGTAGTGCAAATGTAGGCTGCGTAATGAATCCACAGCTGAGATTTTTCAGTTTCATTAATAAAAAATCATGCAAGGAAATAATAAAAGTGGTTCAGATCACTTTTCTGTTTGTTTGATATTTTACTAGACTCATATAAAGCCAGTATTATGACTACAGGATAGAATTAAAACCTTCTAAACCGTATGTCATTCTGTTTTTCAGGGGGAGTTGCTTGACGGCACGCCAGACTATCTCTCCAGCCTGGATGACATGACAGACTCAGACGCCTGTCTGTCCCGGAAGAAGATTAAGAAAACAGAAAGTGGTATGTACGCGTGTGACCTTTGCGACAAAACATTCCAGAAGAGCAGTTCCCTCCTAAGACACAAATATGAGCACACAGGTACATACTGTTCCAGACACTTATTTTACCCCATGCTTATTTATTTTACTTCCTGTTTGTCTAATTAAACTCCCCTGTTTTTTCCTCTTAGTAGTCTTTTCTTTTTTTTTTTCTTTTGTTCTTTTCTCCCCTGCTTATTTTCCGTTTCCGAGTTCGGTTTCGTTGTTCAGTTTTTTTTTTTTTAGTTGGATGTGAATGGAAAACTAACTTATTTCTTTCCTATTGACAGGGTAAGAGGAGTTATAGTTGGGAAGATGTGAGGAAAATAATAACAAGATTAGTAAACAAACAGATTTTTTTTTTAAATCCTTGTTTTCTTATTCATTCAATTGACTAAGTTCAATTCTACTTATAATATTTACATAACTCTCTCTTTTGGCATTTCATCAGATATCACAGACAAACGTACACTACATCAAACCGAGATGATCTTTAACCTTTATCTGTAATACTCACAGTCTTTTCTTTTTAATTGGTTCGATCATATATTATACATCAGAGTGGCGGGGTAAGAAAAGCGAGGTGTCTGTTTCTCCACGCCTCTATTCTTTCACTCGATTGCATCACACCATACTGGTTGAGGAATCTGCTGGCAAGAATACCATCTCCCTCTTTCTCGGAGGTGTACGGCATGTCGGTACGCAGCATTCCTGTGCTATTTGTGGTCAGTCATTGGCCAGATGTGTATGTTCAAGTGCACCACTTCATGAGTGCTATCTTGGGTCCGGTGAAATGCCAAAGAAGAGCGTGTGTGTGATCTGTGTCAAACATACAGCCTGAATGTGCTCAGTTCTTCTAAATCCAAACGCTTAGAACAGAAGAAGGTTTGGGGGACGGATATACCCCCTGACTTGCCCCTTCTCTCCCTGCGTTTTAGTTAACTTAGTCGCATCTTTCAGAATATGACGTCATGAAATCTCACCCCATCAAAAGCCGACCTTCTGCTTTCCCACTGCATCCAATAGCATTCCAAATTTCCAGTCACAGGAAAAAAAAAAAAACCAAAAGGGATTGCTCTCCCAATCTGCATCACCATGTGCGGCGCAGAGCCACCGTAGGAGACTGCAGTTCAATTTCAGCTTTTATTTGTTTGTTCCTTTGCAGCGGTCGGCGTGTTTGTTTGGTTTTGCGCCGGTTTATTTATGTTGCATTTCTGGCAGCGAGGCTCTTCTGCTGAAAAACCCCAAAGTGTGTGTGTTTCCGCTCTCTCATGCTTCACCTCTAGGAGGGAATTTCAGAAAGTAAACTTACAAACACTCGCACTGATCGTGCTGGTGTGTGTGTGTATGTGTGTGTGTGTGTGTGTGTGTGTGAGAGAGAGAGACATCCCAGAATTGAATCCAGAGTAGACAAACATGCAAGCACTTCATAACATATACGTATATATATATATATATATATATATATATATATATATATAAAGTTACATTTGTTCATTTTTTCATCACAGTCATTTGATTTCACCCTTTTCCACATCATTTTTGAGTACGACATTGTGTTTAGAGTCTCTGAGGTACAAATTTGGACTCAAAGCTCCGTTTTGTCGTTGTGTGTCTCCGCAGGTAAAAGGCCACACCAGTGCCAGATCTGCAAGAAGGCGTTCAAGCACAAGCACCACCTGATTGAACACTCGCGCCTGCACTCGGGCGAGAAGCCGTACCAGTGCGACAAGTGCGGCAAGCGCTTCTCACATTCGGGCTCGTATTCGCAGCACATGAACCACCGCTACTCCTACTGCAAACGGGAGGCCGAAGAACGCGAGGCGGCTGAGAGAGAGGCACGTGACAAGGGGCGCCTCGAACCCAGCGAGCTCCTCATGAACCGCGCCTTTCTTCAGGGCCTGACGTCTCCCGGATACCCCGAGCACCAAGAGCGCGATCCCATTCTGCGCGACGGCATCAACGGCGGCACCAAAGAGCCGGACGGAACCTACGGCAAGCTGGGGCGCAGAGAGGATGAGTTCGAGGAGGAAGAAGAAGAGGAGAGTGAGAACAAGAGCATAGACACGGACCTGGACACGGCACGGGACGAAGAGGAGAACGGCGAGCACTCGATGGACGACAGCTCGCTGGACGGCAAAACCAAATCGGACCACGAGGACAACCCTGAGGACGGCGTCTAATAAGACTACTGTGTTGTGTTCTACAAGCTTCCCCTCCACGTCTTTTCATTTTTGGCTGACTTTTTTCTTTCGGTGGCCACCTGAACAGACGGACGCACACGAGCTTCTGGATTTGCGCCAGACTGATCAAAAAAAAAAAGGAAGGAATCCAGTCAGGGAGGGGAGGGGGAAACGGGTGAGAAGCTGCATTATGCAAAAATGAAACAAATGAAATATGTTTTTTTTTTTTTTTTAATTTTTAAATGTACAGTATTAAGGCCTAAAAACTATGTGTGGTGCTACCATCTTAAAAAAAAAACCTGTGTTCCATAGTATTTATAGCACAAAACTAGTAACTTGTACAAAAAAAAATTGCACTCCGCTTCTATAATCACTACAAAAATAATAAAAAAAAGTATTGCCTATGTATATTTATAGTGTTGAAGAAAAAAAGAAGAGGCTGCGGCGTGTTTGCTGCAGGTTGTCAGTATTATAAATTCTCTCGCTCCCACTGTGCCCTTTGCCGTTCTTCACCCCGGTGTTTACTCAGCTAGCCACATGTTTTTAGGCCTCCGCAATTTTTACTTGACGTGAAGGAACTTAAATCGATACCGGTTTTTAAAGTCTTAAACAGACTGTGTAGAGCAAGTGAAACGGTCCAGAGTGGAGACAGATGAAGGAAGAAGGCAGTGATGAAGGAGAAAGCCTTTGTAAAGTCATTTTTTTTTTGTATTAGAGAAGATTAAAGAAAAAAAAAAAACAAAGCCTTATATGCAAACCTTTTAATCTGTGTGTTTCTACAAGTGCCATCCTTGTACAGTGTTAAAGGAGGACGGACGTGGTGTTGCTCTCGCCAGCACCAGCGTTCAGATGAAGATTTCTCCTCCTTCTCCTCCTCCTCCTCCTCAGTATTAGCAGAATAGGCACTCGTTCTTTAGTTTACATCATGTTTGTGCAATTTTCCGTTCCTTTTTTTTTTCCTTTTTTTTATCAGTATTACGCCAAACCATTTCTCTCCAACAAAAAAGTCGATTCATTTTATTATGTCAGTTTAAATAGCATTTTATTTATGTGGCCCATTTTGTATTTCCTAATTTTATTTATTTCATACTGTAGTGTACAGTATTATAGTTCTTCAATATATAGATATATTTTAGTAAAAATGAAACATGAAGATCACTTGGGCAAATTTTACGTAAAGAGAGCATTTATTGTGTTTTGAGACATTAATTGTGAAATGCGAATTTTCAGCTTCTTTCTTTTCTTGTTTTTTTTTTCTTTTTCTTTTTCCAGTTTACTGGAAAAATTCCAAATTTGGGAACTTTTGATACAATATTGTGAAACACTGTATTTTCGACTGAGGAAAAAAAAAATATTCCACTTTCTTCATCTTGTTTTTCTTTTTTTTTAAATAAAAAATGAAGAGGGACTGTTAAAATAAATACAATGTATTATACCATGAGAGAAAAAAAGAATCTTTCCTGAAATGTCTTTGTAAAAGTATTATTGAATTTTTAATTTGTAATTCCTCTTGGAAATGACCATGCTCGAATAAACGTAGCCAAATCAAACGATGTGACATGGCATCTTTATTGCTTTATTTATTGAATATTTATTTATTGCTTTATTGCTTTATTGCTATAAATATACATTAATTGTGTCTTATTTTGTCTTAAATAATTAAGACAAAATAATTAACTATATATCAGTATTGGTGATAATTATGTTTTATATTTGATATATGTAGGATATTTTATGTAGCTGCTGCATCACAGAATAATGTTTGGTTAACTTTATAATATTACATCTTTTTATTCTACATTTTATAAAATTGTATTTATAAAATAACAATTATGTACTAAAGATTCTATAATCCTATAAATACTAAATTAAATAATTCTGAATACTGTTTATTTCTGAATAAAGAGTATTCTGAAAAAAAAAAATGTATTTAAAAGCAAAACCTGCTAAGAGGAGAATCGTATTTTAATTTTTGTGCCGTAATCAGTGCATAAGGTAGAAAATGACCTTCTTTATATGAAAGACAGGAAGCAAGAAGGAACGAGTGAAAGAAAAATGAAAGATGAATTGCAGGAGAAAGGAGAAAAGAAGCATCTCGCAGGAGATGAATATTAAAGAACACATCAAACGAAGCTGATGAAAGTAGTGAGATAGAAACCAAACTGTGCAATGATGCACTCTGGATCCTCTGTTTTACCTGATCTCAGTCCACCTATCACACACACACACACACACACACGCGTGCGCGATGCTCTGAGATATATGAGGAAGCGGAGGTGCTTATTTTAATCACGAAGGCTCCGTTTTCCAAGCTGCGATGTCACAGTTTTCATCAAGCCCAGCCTTGGTTTATGTTTTTTATTAAGAAGCCGAGAGCTCCAGTTTTTTTTCTCTGTTTGTAGAAGTGCCAGCCCGAGTGACATCATGCAGCCATTGTTTTTTTGGAGCGCTCTGGAATTTCCATTTGTGCCTCTTGGTTTTATAACGCGCTCTCACACAATGCAGCGTTAACTCCATGCCGAGTGTGAGATCCAGCCTGGTGGATTGGGGTTCACGCTTCCTGATGTAAAGGGAGCGACTGTGGCCTTTGCACACAGCTGTTCCAGGTAAGACAACATCTGCCTGGGTCAGGTTTTAACATCTTTTAAAAAGTCTGCAATGTCAGTTTAGGGTTCTAATAGGAGAGCAAATGCTTATATGAACCACTTTGTGTGGTGTGTGTATGTGTGTGTGTGTGTGTGTGTGTGAGAGAGAGAGAGAGAAAGAGAGTGAGAGAGAGAAAGAGCACTGGCCAGCTTTGTGGTATGTTTGGAGTCGTTCTCTTCTGATGATTCACTGCCTGCAGCTCAGTAAGATTTGCACATTTTCTTTAGGACTCACAACACACACACACACGCACACATGTTTGTCATGCTACACTTGTGAGGACCTTTCACTGACATACCTGCAGTTTTCATTTTAAAAAGTAAGAAAGAAAGAAATGAAAGAAAGAGACAAAAAAAAAATGAAAGAAAGATATTTTCCTTACGGGCTCCAGCCAAATGTCCCCACAAGGTCAAAACTGACAGATATTATAATCCTTGTGGGAACATTTGGCTGGTCCCCATTAGGAAAACTTCATTCCACACACACACACACACTTGTCATGTTATCCTTGTCATCCTTTTTTTTTTTTTTAAGAAAGAAAGCAAGAATAGAAAGAAAGAAGTTTTCCTTATGGGGAAGGTCAATCCTGTCAAATATTTCTATCCTTGTGGGGACATTTGGTCAACACCAAGATATGAACAAATACCCACACACACACACACACACACACACACACACACACACACACACACCGTTATCCTTGTGAGGCCTTTTGTTTGACAATAATGCAGCTAATTAATGTAATGCCTTCTCCGAAATCTTACCCTTACCTTAACATCTTCTTTTTTTTAAAAAAAAAAGCTGCAGTTTTTATTTAATTAAGAAAGAAAGAAAGAAAGAAAGAAAGTTTTCCGTATGGAGACCAGCTGAATGTCCACACAATCAAAACTGTCAGATATTCCTATCTTTGATGGAACATTTGGTCCCCACCATGTTATAAAAACTTGGTCACACACGCACACACGTCCAGCACTCTCTCTCAATCTCTCTCTCTCTCAGTAAAGGGTGACCTAATGTTGCTATTGGCTCGGCCGTGTGTTCTCTGACATGTAGACTGGGAAACATGGCTCTTGGTGCGCTCCTTAAATCTTCCCGTGTAAAAACACCCATCAATCTGCCTCACCGCTAGACCACAATCGAATCAGTACCACCCAGAGCCGATGAAGTCTTTACCTACAGCCCACATCGAGGAATTTACCTCAATCATATTGCATCAGTAAATGTGCTGTAAAACATTACAACACTATTGAAGCACTCAAGCTGTGTAGTTAGGCATTTATCTCGGATATTTAAACGTAGTGCAGCAATACAGCCCTGATGTAATGCTTCTCTGTTCAATTTAAAGGAATACTCCAGCATTGTAAAGACATCTGCAGAGTATGAACGAGTACTACAAACACTTTTACACTTTTCCTGAGAAAAGAACTGAAAAATGAACCTCGAAACTCGAAAGTAATTCAAATCTACAACTGTTATAGGAAAGTAATCAACAATGGATGTAGTGCTGTAATGGAGTTTCAGATCCCACCCTGAAGTTGATCATTTTCCAATAACAGCACATCCTGAAGTGTTTTATTCCTCTTGTACCTCAACAATTTGCCATTGCTACTCATTTTCTATTTATGAACCACTTAAATCTAGCATTTTTATCCATTTATAGTTCCATTTAATGTTGTGGAATGTCCATGAAACAAGTTGAACAATGTTGTAGCAGTCATTCCTTCAAGACAATAAGACAAACAAATGTCATGTTACCAAGAAACCAAAAAGCGTAAAGTCCTTCCTGTGGAGGAAAACTTAAAATTAGCGCTTTACCTCTGACTGTTACAAAGCACTGACACTGGAGTCTCCTTCCACGAATACACAGCTATTTATGTTTCACATCTCCCAAACAAATCCCTGTGTTAATTGTTACATGAATTGTGTCAAGTACATTAATATAAACCTGTGATTTGGTTTGCAGTGGGAACTACTGTGAGCTGCGGTCATAGGAAATTAATCATCACCTTCCGACCAATCAAAAACCAGGAATTCAACACTGGTAGATGTTGAAGTTCTTGTCAGTGCTAATCACACCCTATAGTAACAGTAAATGGAGATTAAGTTGAAACCCAGTGTTTCTTTAAACTGAATATTTAAAAATTGCACTCGGTGAAGAGCAGTACTTTTTTTTTTTTTTTCCATCGTGCCCTACATGATGCTGTGTCCCAGTTCAGCCGAGTCAGGCTTCCAGCTCTGTCCGAGTCTTTTGACCTTGTTAAATTATTTACACACTCCATATGCTGGTTCTGGAATTCTGCAGCCAGGGGAAGGACAGTGTGTGTGTGTGTGTGTGTGTGTGTGCACGTGTGTACAGAATGTACTCAGATCTGGCACATTCAGAGACAGTTCAATGTCAGGCACTTGGAGTGAGGGAGCAGCAAAAAAAAGAAAGTGTGAGAGGGGAGAGAGAGGAGGAAAAAAGAGAGAGATGACCAGCAGGGATTAGCCAATCGGTGTGTTAGAAGAGAGGCCAGCTGTTGCTCTGGCTGGAGGAGAGAGACCCTCGGAGCAGGTGGTCACTCGCAGTGCCAGCAGAAGAACCCAGAATACACAACAAACCAGAGTACACACAAACCTGTCCTACTGGGACACCGATACACCCCGTAGAGAAGACGTCTGCAAGTCTGTGTGTGTGAGACTCTTAATAATCGCAGAATCCGGCTTTTCTTTTTTTGCTGAGAGAAGCACTGTCGGTAAAGTCTAAAACACACACACAGGCTTATGAAGGTCAGCGACACTGACTGGGACAAATGACTGCACAAAATGCTACTCGCGTGATCCAACACTCCCTTTTTCCATAAGAAGATATAAAACCGCTCTAAACACTTAAACTTTACATTTTGGGGTGAAAAATCAAATTTGAATAGCGTCCACTCATGATGTGTTTGACTTAACTTGGAAGTGGGAAGTTGGAACTCAGAATTGCATCACTTTCGACCCATGTTCAAGCTACAATATGGGAAACAAACATGGACGACTCCATGTTCATCTGTAGTTAGCAACAAGCTAGCCAGCTAACTGTAATGATTGATCAGGATTTACCTCCTCAAATCAGTGAACTGTATCGTCAGTGTTATAGATTTAACAAACTAATATGTCTGTATCTTAATTGATCTAAAGCAATACTAGTATATAGAGTATAACTCGTGTTAAAGTAAAGATATGCTACTTTGTTTACTGTTAATGCTGTGAGAAGCCATGTTGATTTGAAGTCACTTGCTGAAGTCAGAGTTGAGGAGAACTTCCTGAATTTTTGAGTAGGAATTCTGAGTTGATGGGTGTTTTCTTTGTTTTTTCCTAGTCAGGGTTGGAAATTCCAAGTTATGAGGATTAAGTCAAAAGCAGCATTATTCCAAATGTAGTCAGTCAACTGAGATATGTTTGGTATCTGACATTTGCTTCTGGAAATACATATTTTTGTCAAACAGCCAAAAAAAATCTATTTTTTTAGTACAAAATGAATACTATTTGCAGTGAGAATGCAACTTCCAAGTACCACATGACCAAAACCACATCTTATTGTCCAGCATTGAGCTGTCCCTGTGGTTCGTTAAGAGTTACCCCAGATGGACAAAACAAAGAACTCTTTAGGTTCCTTAAAGGATTCTTGATTTAACCTTGTAACTCAGAATTCATCCTAATCCACTCTGATACATCTGATGTGGATTTACAGAAAATATTTTGCGTGAGATAGACTTCCATTAACATTGTTGCTCCAAAAGTGAATATGTGAAAAAGCAAATGTTACACCAAACATCACCTAGGTTTGGGATATGTGGAAAATGTTATATAATAAATTTTCCAACAAACCTTATTTAATTATTAAAATAATCGTGTCACGATTCCCAAAAGTGACGAACACAACATGATTGATGGTTTCAGTTTTTGTTCTAGTCCTATCTCCGCCCCTGTCCTGTCATTGGTTTGTTATCTTATCGTGTTCACCTGTTTTGTGTTAGTTCTTGATTAGCTTGTCTTATTTGTATTCTCTGTGTCATTGTTCGGTGCGAATTCTTATCATGGTTTTAAGTCTGATGCTTGATTTCCATGTTTCCTAGTTCTGCATTCTTCTGGTTTAGACCCTTGCATGTTTTCCTAATCTCTGATCTTTTTTTTAATCTTTGCCACCCTGTGTTTTGACCTCTGCTACTCTTCATGGATAAAACATGTACCACATTTTATGCACCCGCATCCTGTCTCACCTTACAACCCGTTATGCTGTCCCATTTAATCATGACAACCTGTGTACTCCAATTTACTGATTGAATTTGATTTTTGGGATTATACGATTGTGTTTTGGTCAGAAATTTGCAGAAATCAGGTGTTAATGCAAAGAAAAACAGACAGACAAAGAAAAGGAGGGTTGTGTAAAAACAGAGGAGCTCAACCACACCTGCTGTGTGTCATTTCATATCATCTAATATAATCTGAGCTTAATGTGTGATTAGTCTTCTAGTACATCTTTGCCTCATTAGCCTCATTTATCCAGGTGAGCTCACTAAGAACCCAGTTTTCTCTTTTACAAGGACGACAGTGATAATAGCAGGTGTAGAGTCGAAGATAATCTCATTACACTATGCAAGTAGTTCAACGTAAATGCTAAAAATAAAGATTCCACTCTGCGCTCTGCTTCTGTTAGCTAATAAGGTCATACTCACCTTGTCTCATCACCTACAAGCTTTCTCTCTCTCTCACACTCTCTCTCTCTCACACACACACACACACATGGAAATTAAATACACATTTTGATTTTGGCATCACATTTACCAGAGATAGGTGATTATGTGTTTTGTTAGTGTGTTTTTGCCGCGCCTTTGATATGCACAAACACAGATTTAAATGCGCAGCGTGTATGTGAATGTGTGTAAGTGTGTGGGTGTGAGTGTGTGCACGGGAGCTGAAGGCTGATTAGAATGCCTGATCATGACTATGACTGTAGGGCCCCAGCTGGGGAGCAGGAACATCAGTCATTATGCATTTCCAGGGGAGTGTAATTGTGAGCGCTCAGCAGTGTGTCAGTGGAGGTATAATCATATCTGCTTACATTAGCGGTCAGTTATCCTGACACGTATTCCCTCCCCCTTCCCCATGCCACTGAGACGCTCAGGTCTCATTACCTCAGCTAACACAGATGCACTGACACCTCCACACACACTCCACACATTCCTCCACACCTCCACTCGCATACACTCTCACGCTATACACCTTATATCAGGACAGTCAGACTTCTATGACACCAGCATATCAGTTTCAGTGTTAAAGTGATTTTCATGACAAGAACTGATCAGACATTAGCAGAAAGCAGAGCAGCACATTACATTTCTCATAACCACCTCCTAGACAGCAGCTCATGACAGTATACAGTGTGTCCCAAAAGTTCCCAAACATATGGCATCACATCGATGGTGCCTTCGTCAGTGGATGTTCGTGGACGTCCACTTCTCGGTTGGTCCGCAACACTTCCAGTCTTTCTGAACTTGTTAAAAAGTTTGACAACATTATCGTGTGTGTGTTGTGCTTGCCATGTTTCCTGTTTAAATCCATCGCAACCTTACGACAGCTTCCTGATCCAGCCATGAGAAGGATTTCAATATGTTCTTCTTTTGTTAAAGGCTATCTGAAAAAATATATATAAACTAGACATTTTGCTAAAAAAGTGTTAATTCCCCCTATGTATGGAGATATTTGGGACACCCTGTATATGTGTAGCAGTTTGAAAACTGGGAAAAGCCATCAGATGTCATGTGAAATGTAAAAAAAAGAAAAAGAAAAACAATTTTTTTTCACCAAAACAATATGAAAATGATTTATTTATTTTTTAACCTTGTTTTGTCTGTTTTCCTGCAAAGATCATGTTGTATAAGAAGCCAGTTTAACAAATGCCTAAAGATATCTTTGCTAGAACCTTGCTAGCTAAAGCCAGCTTTATAACGTACTAATTTCTGCTGCCACAGAAATAAAAATCATAAATTGTTGAACATTGTTTCATTGTGAATTAAGATCAATGGTCTTAGAATGCACAATGATAGTTCAGGCAGTGTCTGTTTTTTTTAATTAAAAACTTTCTATTAGGACTCCATTTTCATTTACATTTTTAGTATTTGGCAGACATCCTTATCCAGAGTGATGTACAGAAAAAAAGGATATTTATTTCATTTATACAACTGAATAGTGCTGGGATTAGAACTTACAACCTCCCGATCAGTAGTAAAATGTCTTAACCATGGAGTGACCAATGCCCAACATTGAATTATGTCCCAGTGATTCTGGAGAATTTTTGGGACCTCCATATAAAATAAATAACCAAAATGAATATATAAAATGATTTGCACTCAGTTGTAGGCCAATTAAGGAATAAAACACGAAGGTGCATGTTGTTATAGGAAAATAATCAATGACTGGGTGCTGTAATGTGGCCCTGTGTGAATCGGAGTTACTGTTACCAGCTGGATGTTCATGTCCTGATGTGATTTATTCCTCTTATGCCACATCAGACTGCAAACACTAAACATTTTTAATTTATTAAAGAAAGACATATATTTATCCATTCATAGTTATGCTGTGGAATGTCTGTTAAATCTAGAACCCTTAAGGATTCAGTTTGACTTGAGGAACCCTTAATTGTTCTAATTCCTAGTTGACATTATCATGGTACAGTACTAACCTGACAAAGGTTAACCCCTTAGAATATTGTACAGGGCCTATTGCCAGCTCTTTTGTGCATGTGTGTGTGTGTGTGTGTGTGATTATGCACAGAGACGAGGCTGTTTCTCAGTTTTTAATGGACTTAACACTGTTGCTACTCCCATTCAAAGAACAGATAATTACCGCAGAAGGAAGCATTGTGCAGAACTCGAACCTTTCCCAAGGACAGAAACGTATGTAATTTTTCCCCGCAGCTCTCTATATATAATTTTTTTTTAAGGCGAGCATTCACACGTAGCCTGTAGGGATTAGGCCTAATGACAGAACTTAATTATATTAAGTGTAATTTTTAAAAACAGTTCACGAACCGCAAATTATACTTAAGATCACTCCTTAATGCTCTTAACAGTAATTACAGGTCTTAATATCATATAAGAAACGAAGGAGCTGAACAATAAACAGAGCTATGTTATGAGAAACAATTCATGCATAAAAGGGGCTATTTTATTACACTGTATGAAGATAGGCTTTGGACCTTATATTATCTGCTCCATACCACAGCGCTGCTCATTCACAGTGGCTTATATGATGGACGAGCTACATAAGCTACAACTAATAATAAACTGATAAAACTGTTGCTATTTAACAAAGAAAAATGCATCATTGTTGATATTTTTATTTAACGTTAGGGAAGGAGTCTCCAGTGTCAGTGTTTTGTAACCATCGGTAAGTTTTCCACCAGAGGAAAGTCTTCAGCATGGAGGAATTTGCACTTTCTAATTTCTTCACAAGCATAACAAGCTGAGTATTTTTTTTGTCTTATTAATTTCAAGAGAGGGAGAGAAAACAAAAACAGAGGCTGGTGATGGAACAACTGTTTGAAGCTGCTACAGCGTATGTGATAACAGGTATTAACTTGTTTCATGGACGTTTCACAACATTAAATGCTTAGTATTTTAAACCGATAAGATGGTATAAGAGGAGGAAAACACATCAGAATGTGCTGTTATTGGAAAATAACTAGAACTCTGCATCACACTACCCCATCATGGATTATTTTCCTATACCTATATTTACTAAATCTACCAAGCATATTGTACAAGGCAGTTGCAAGTGAAATGAATATTCTGAGTCAAATAAACACACTGCTCACACTACTGAAGCAATTATACGTTTATATAAATAGTTACAGACGTTATTTGAAATAAAAGTGCCACTGCACTGACAGCACTGGCATAGCTTGGAAGAGTGTGTATTTTGGTACAGAAAAAGAAAGTGTGTGTGTCTGTATGCGTCTGAGAGCAGTGTCCAGCCCCAGGCACAAACCACTACCCCATCACAGAATCACATTAGCAATCTCATTAAGCTCCAAAACTGCAGATAATGTTTGAATGTCTTATGTTGTGCATGCAGAAAAAGGCACTAATAACACCTCAGTGAAGACTCACGCAGCTGTGCACGGCTCTCTCACTTTATATAAGGGCCGCATACTATAAATGTTCAGGATTTAAGTATGTAGGTCTTTGACCTAATATCACATGGGTTGTATTAATAGAACTGCCATAAAAGACTCTCTTAGACTAATTTGTGTGATACCGAATTCAACTCCAGAAGTTGAGTCTTTGTGCGTGTTTTGCCTGACCGTAATTAGAACTACATCTCTTTCTTAATGATCAGCAGTAAGGGTCAGCCCTCGCCAAGCCGACGGACTCTTGACTTGCTGGTTTTCAGACAAAAAAAGAACAAGAGGGTTAGTGGCCATTGTTCATGTCGTTGCGTTCAAACGTTAATCTGGGCGAATTCTACTTTCCCTCGTTCTTTAATACCTTATCAAAGGGTTGGGACTCAGGCATGTTCATTCACAACCACCCCCATTATTCAAAGAGCAGTAAAATAGCATTGGGAAAGTGTGAAATGTTCTCTTAGAGGGAAAAAAAGGTTTAGAGGCTCAATTACTAACTTATTCGCTAGTATAATTATATGCATATTTCATGTGCAGTCCATTTTTAAAGTCGAGTCAGTTAAGGAATTTCACCCAGTAATTGCTTGGTCAAGTTCTTTATAAAAGCAGGGAACACCATGTCATTGCAAACCTCTCTCTCTCTCTCTCTCCTCCTCAGTTATATAACAGTAATAAAATAGTATACAATGAAAATGCAGTTGAGATATTATTTTAAAGTCTCTGAAAAAATCATGTATTAATCTGTACATTTCCAGGTATAAACACTCTCACTGGGTAGGCACCATTAATGATGCGGCTTTTACAAATGCAATTATTTTAATTATTTTTAATTTTAAGCAAAAGTGATCAACTGGACCCTTTAGAGTAATTCCTCGGATCAATCTAAGCACTCAGAAAATGCTATAGGAGAACTGATCGTATGAAACTTATGAACAAAATGCCCACACTTCATCATTTTTTTTTTTTAACATGAAAATACCACAGCTTCTGTAGCAGATCCTGTCCTGCGGCCAATCACATGAGTTTATGTAAATTATTTCACTAAAGACGGCTCATCAAGTAAAGAAAGCATTTTGAAAGACTTTCAGAGATTTGTCATTTCATTTACCTTCTCTGGTCTGGATTAAGGATGTAATGTCTCAAAGCAAAAGTCATCTGAAACACAAGTGTAATACCAAACTAAGTATACTAAGAAAACACACAAAAACTAACTAGATATGCAAAAAGGAAGAAATATGGACCAAGACACAAGAACATGCAACGACCAAGACCATAAATATATACCACAGTGTGACTAAGTACTAACAATAATAGATAAAAGACTGAATTAATGAAAACCAATGAACTTAATAGGGGAGGATAAAACAAAACCAAAACAATAACAAAAACACGTAGAACACTGAGAATAAGCGGAACTTGCCATGCTGGGAACTGAGAGGGGTAATTTGTGAAAAGGATAGTGATGACAAAAAATACCTTAACAATGAAAACAATGTTTAAAGATGACTGGACAGAGATGTTTGTGTTTATTCTCCATTTCAAGTTTCATCTGTTCAGAAACCAGTGACGTTAGTCAAAAGTGATAATGTGAAACACGACTGTGAAAGAACAACTTGTATCATTTATGGTCATGATCTTATCACTAATAGTTAAGTGTTAAAAGGTAACTGTTGCCACCATTCAGTCATGTTACTTGCTTATTCGGACTTTTGTAAGCAAGGAATTTTATTTTGTAGCTGGACCTTCATTAAATTTTTAGTTGAATATCTCTGATCTGTGAGTGTGATGTGCATTGAAAACTCATTTAAGGTACATAACTGGATCTGAAAGGCCACTTGGAGAAATAAAATCTACATAGGAGTGTCTATGTTGTTTCATTTGAACAATTTTCCGGATTTAAATAATTTTTAAAATATATATATTTTTTTCTAACGGCTTTAAATCTGACAGACTTTAGATATAAATCAGTAATTCCACATGACCATCTCCAGACTCCCTGCTGTGATGGACTTCAAATCTCTGCATCTCCAGCCTCGCTTGCCTTTTATGATCATCAAGGTAGGGCGCCTTAGATCTGGCCAATGTCAAATACTTTCATTTCTGAATCTTTAATCATAGTATTTTTCTTATGGGTGAAATGTTGATTTTTGCATAAATATGGTTTATTTGTTTATTTATTTAGTTACTCTCTATCTTACTCACTTCCTCACTTTTATCCTTTATGTAGAATTTGGTGTGTCCTAAGTCAGTGTGTGGATTATGAGCAAGCCCCGTAATGATTAATGAAGAAATACATAGAAGAGTTGGAAAGCTCGTCTGTCTGTCACACACCCGTGCATACAGCTACCTATTCCTGTGGGGTCACAGACCACCCTCTGTTCTCTCACTGGTAATCATCTTCAAAAAAAAATTCAGCAAAACTTGCAAGCATGTGTGGGCGTTATATTCACTTCATTAAAAACAGAGTTTAGAGCCTGCAAGATGAACCGATGCAGCTGACCACATAAAACCCACCCTGAAGGAACCAAGAAAGTTCTGGAAATGTTTTAGAAGCTCATAGAAACAACAGACATGAAAAAAGAGATCTGAGACTGTTTAAATATAACATAGATGTTTAAAAGAGGTATCCTGATTGGATGCTCACCTAGTAATCAATGTTTTGAAAGTTATTGGATTTATATAATCCTGTAATTTGAATTACAGCAGGAACTACTGTCAGAGTTGCTGTTTCAGAAATTTAATCAACATCTGACACCCAATTGAGAGTCAAAAATTCAGTCCTGGGATACAAGTTGGTTTAACCAAGCATAAGGTCCATTGAATAATCATTAAACTTCAGTTTATTACCAAAAAAGTCACCATCAGAGAGTCAGACTGCTATAAGCCTCCTTTAAAATGCCATTAGGAAATCAATAAACCTCTTAAATCATTAGCACCCATTACACTTTTATATGAAGCCATTTGGAACACAAAATACCATTATTCACCATTACAAAACAGGAAGCAATAGGAACCTGTGATGGTTTACATGCTTATTTTCCCATCATGGACAAGAATCTCAAACAGGATTCTCTCAAAGGCAGAATGACTGTGTAACTAAAATGATTTTGAGGTTATGATGAAAAACTAATTAAGCTGATCAGTTTTACCAGAGGAAGCAAATGTACGCTGAATAGTCACTATATTAGGTTTGAGTGTGAAATTTGTTCCTATTGTTCTCTTTGACCTTCACCCATCACTGTCTATCTGGACTAACACTGCCAGGCATGACTTCCTAGCTGGAAGTGGCTAACTGGGTCAGGCTAAAGGTGAATACATGGGCTCATCAAGATGGCTTAGTCACTGGTTACTCTGTCATTCCTTTTCCAAATCCATCACACTGACTCACACGGGTGTGCCCAGAGGTGGTCTCTTTTTAAAGGACAGTCAGTTGGAACCTAGTTAGCCAAAGGGTTGAAATCAGAAGTAGTTACATCAGTGATCTTGAGGACAGTTACTTGGCGGTGAAAGCATGGCCAGAGTTGGCAAATGACTGACTGGCATGCATTCATTTTCAGGAGCCTATCCCAGGAACAATGGGTGTGATTTGGAAATCCAATCAGTCCATCGCAGGGCACCATTCACAGGACATGTTTTTGGGAGGTGGGTGAAAAATTGAGAATCCAGAGGAAACCTGTGTGTACACGGGGAGGAAAAAAAAACAGCATAACTCTGCACAGACAATAGCCCAGACGCAAGATCAAACCAGGGACCCTGGAGCTTCTTCGCATTAATGCTACCCCCTGCACCAAGCATTCCTGGTCCAGATTATACGGTACATGTCTATTTAGCGATGTCAGGTCTATAGTCTTTCTAAAAATTAAACAGGGCAGATAACACACTCGGAAGAAAGCGCTGTCTGCTCCCTTCCGCATACATAAGCTCACAGACTCCCTTGATTGGCTAGTGTCACTGTGATTGACAGGGGAGAAAGATTATGTCACCCCTCCCACCAGGGACCACAGACAGTTTTTCTTCCTTGGGTTCCAGCCACTTATGGCTGCAGTATCTTCAGGATTCAAACTCACAATCTCTCAAGGATAGAGCAAACAGACTTCTGCTGAACCACTCTGGAGCCCCTGGCTCAAAATTTAAGAGATTTTCCAACAAAGTCAAAAAAAGAAAATGTATAATTCTCTGTTTATGTCAACTACACTCTCAGAAAAAACAGGTTCTTTAATGGTTCCTTGGATGGTTAATGTTTCTAGCTTTCTTAAGGACTTCTACTTGGGGCCTTTCCTAATATTTCTTGTTAATTTCATAGAAAACAGGTGCTTAAAAACCCCCACTAGAGAAAGAGAGAGCAATGAACAGTAAGATCCAAGAATGTGGAGAACAATCCACTTTGAAACTATGCTGTTAATTTGCACACACACTCTTGTCTGTGTGTTCAGAGTGGTGAGGAGCGAGGACTCAGAGGAGCGCTGAATTTCTGTCAGAGGTGGGAGCAGTCAAAACCTCAGTGCCCAGCTTCTCTCCACTGGGACTCCTGGAGCCCGTATGCAAATGATAGGTATGCAAAGATCTCTGGCTTTTATTTAAGAAATATGCCCTCCGGCATCTCTAGGCTGCAAGCTCTGTTTTACTGCGAAATAAATAGTTGTTAAAGGGATCACATGAGTTTGTATCTTAGAAGATGAAAAGCTAATTGACATGAATAATTTATGGTGATGCAATATTTTATATAAATCAAACAGTAGCAGAGAGAGAGAGGTTGAGAGGGAGAATGAATTAAGGCCAAGTTCAAACATCTCATATTAGGGGCAACCTCAGAATATTCATAAGAAATTATTTCCTCTGGATTACTCAGAGTCTTTAATCTTATTGTTCCTAGTGTCCTGAGGTCAATGAACTACAATTACCATCTGACACCAGAAGGGATCTCAGAGGTATTATACAGCCATTAATGATTCATCTCTTGGCTTGAGGAACCAGACAGGATAATGTAGAGTCGTATACAATAGGCTGGTACCTATATGAAGAAAATAATTGATGTGGCATAAAGCCAGCTCTCCGGGAACCTGCGCAAACACATTGATTATGTCTTTAAAGGGGTTCAAGTGGCACAGGCTTTAAACTTGAACCTACTTGTACCTGTTCAAACACATTGATTTTGCCTCAGATTTTTTTTTCTTACAAGAAAACATAGACAAAAATCATTTGCAGGGTAGTCGATAAGCATCTGGGTGGTGGGTGGTGGGTTCTGTACTCAAAATATTAAATTTGAAGTAAAAAACATTATCATGCAGTTAAAATCCTGAATGTCAGGTTTATTTACTGTGTAATGATGTGTAGTTAATGATTTTTGTCTGGATTTGGATGCATGTTTTTGATCATCGTCCTGCTGGAAGGTCCAACCATGACCAGCCAGATTTTGTATTTTAAAATCTCCCATATAACTGTATAACCATCTTTCATTTTATGCCAAATCCACCTTAAATGTTTGTTGCCAAAATGATTTTTTTTTGCCTCACCTATCCATAGAACCCCATTCTGGTTAAAGTTGCAGTACTTTCTAGTAACTGCAGGCTCTTACATCTGTGGTTCGATGAAAGGGAATATACCATTTAAAGTTCCTTCCAAATTGTTTGTTGGCATTTTGGTGGCAATTAATTGTAGATTTGGTGACTCTGAAATACTACCATCTTCTGCAAATCTCCAAAATCCCCAGAGAACATCTCTTTTGCATCTCTAACCTCCCACCTCACCTTGTGTTGGGGCAAAATACACTTGCATCCTCTTCCTGCAAGGTACATTACAACTTCTGTTGTTTTTAACTGCTTAATTATTGCTGTAATGAATATGAATATATCCATTGCCTGATTTACATAGAACAAAAAATGACCATAAGAGTTCCTCATTTAAAAGAACACTCGGGTGAATGTTAAAAAAAAAGTAAAATATAAATGGAACCGTGCTTTGTCCTATCTAAAACTCTAAAACCTATGAAATAGTATTTATAGCATACTGTAATTTTAGTGCCTAATACATTACAAATGGCTCCTTTTGACTGAATTGCACTTCTTGAATTCCACAAAGTGTCGGAATTATACGCACCTCCGGCTGCAAATGGGAGCTGCCATTAAGCCGATGATCTATGGGAGGAAATGTCGCTTCAGTGTGTATTGTTCAGGCAGAGTGTTCCCCTTTAATGAAAGGAGGGTATTCTTCTTTAGCCGTAATTGGAGGGACAAAGAGAGCTCTCATGCTGGTGAACTTTTGACAGGGCCATTCCTGGGCTCCTGTGGGCTCGGCCTGGCCACTGTGCAGTGGGTGAATTCTTCACATTGCTGAATGAGGCTGCAATCACATTTGTCTCTGAGCGTGTCTTTGTTATGGTCCTCCCATGGGCTGCCCTTCTCACCTCTCCCCCAACCCTCGTTTCACTTTCACCCGTAGCTCACCTTGTATTTCTTTGTGCTGCCATGCTCTGGGAAAGCATAAAACTCTTCTTCACCTACTTTGTTTATTGTGTAATGTCAAGCTGCAAGGACATTGTTGCATTGTCGCATTGCAGGGTGAAGTTTACAGGATTGCTAGCATGCTAGCTCCATCCAGCGAGGACTACACTAGTTAGCCATGTTGACCCTGCACGTCCTGAGAGGGCTTTGTGTATTGTATGGGGGGTAGGTTAGGGGCAGATTGTTAGCGTACTCATGTGAGCATTTGCTAATGTGGGTGTTCAGGGAATCCTCACTATTTAGAATGACGTATTTCAAAGAGCCGAAGAAGAGGCGGGAAAAAAGCGGCCCATGCGCCAAGCGGCTGTCCCTTGTTGACCAGCGCCAATGTGTTAGACCTATAATGGGCTAAAGCTATAATGGGCTAAAGTGAGAGAGAGTGTGTGTGTGTGAGTGAGAGAGAGAGTGAGAGAGAGATGAGTCGCTGGAGGTTTGGGCTAGGCACTTCCAGTATTTAAAACTTTCTCTGGACTCAGCAACCATTAGAGATTGAAGAAGTATTATCTCTGACATAATTAATGATTCCATTTTTTTTTTTTTTTTGGAAAAGGACGCTCAGTTCAAATCTTCTGAAAATGGATATTTTTAGAGTTGACAGGTCCATAATATTTGGTCTTCTGAAACAGAGATCCTGCAGTTCCCAGGATGTTCATTAAAACACCACAAAAACCTCTATATTGCATCTTTATTGAACTGTGGTCTGTCACTGTTATCTCATTGCAAAGACTCATACTGTTGCAAAGAATGCAAGATTATGATTTTGTTAGTGCTGCATTAAAAAACACACAAGAAAATGTAGTTTTTTAGTCAGTGTTGTTTTGTAACTGTTTTATCTTTTCTTTTTTTTAAAAATTTATTTCAAGCTTGCTTCAGATAACTGCTTGAATAGCTTCCCATTTAGCATGCCGCTTTCCGCAAATATGATTGTGTGTCTTTTGATGTGGCCGTGGGTTAAGTGATTGTGATTGTGTGTGACATGAGAAAGGCCGAGTCGTTCACTCAAACTTTATCCCATCAAATGCCTTTCACATCAAGACAATATTGAAGCGGGGAGCGCAGTGCATATGGACTTTTCTGAGCTAATGCGGGATGAAACCATACACTCCACACACACATTCTTTCACTGTTGGCTGTGCTACAGTAGGCTTTAGATATGTATTTGCAGTGGTAGAGATTCTCACAAGTGCCCCTGTAAATGCTTCTTTGAGAATTAAAAAAAAAAAAATGTTCTGCACATTTTTTTTCCAACTACAAGTGGACATGAATACCTCACATTTCAGGAAAGGGACTTATTCACATCTCATTGCAGCCATAAACGATATTATTCATGCACAGGTGCTGCTCCGATCCCCCTCCAAATGATAATTAAGATAATCTTTCTCTTTCTCCCCCCCCTTCTCTCGTTTCACCCAGAACACTTTGTTCTGCACTTTCTCTCGTGTCAGAACTGCACACGGCGCCAGGCGCTCTTTCTTCCCCACTCTTCCTCGCACTATTTTCTAATCCCCTCCTCAGCACAAAACCACGCCAAACAACTGGGACCGAATTTATGTTCTCCCCAGAGTCCCCCTGCCAGTCGGCCAAATATGTGCCAAGTCGAATCAAACTTAAAAGGAAAATAAAAATTGGTCAAGAACAATCCTTCGGGATTTCACAGAGAGATTTAGTAGTTATATATCTGTGAATGATAAACACTAGCCCAAAGAGGGGGAAAAAAATTCACCCCCTCCCTTTTTTTTTTTTTTCTTAAATCTTGCATTTTATTGTGCTTTACTGAGCAAAGCATATTTCTGTGACATGCAAGTCCACTAAAATATGAAGTGGGCTTATGTATAAATATCATAAGTAAGGAATAAAACTGTTCTAGGAAAATAATCAAAAGATAAGTTACTGTTAGCACCGTGAAGTTGATTATTTCCCAATAACAGCATATGTTTTTATTAGCATTATAATACCACAACAAAAAATGTTTATAGTTTATAGTTTTATTTTCATCCATACTAACACTCGTTAGTTGTTACTAACGAGTGCACTGATATAAATCACAGCTGGAGCTACTGTACGAGGTGCTGTTAGAGAAAATTAATCAACACCTTCTGACCAATCAGAATTGAGAATTCAACAGTATAAAGAGACTTAACGACTCCTAAAATCTTTATTCCACAAAAATCAAAATCAATAAATCCAGCTTCTACATTAAACTGCCCTGATTAAAGTATTAAGTAAACTCATCTTGTTCGTTTGACTGTTAATGCTTTGTAATGGAACGTGTTAATGGTGTTTAACTTGTGCGATGGACACAGGCAGTGAAGGCTACACAGAGAGAGTGTTTAGTGTGTAATTACCTGGACTACAAAGCGTTTTCCCAAAGGGCCACAGTGCTGATCTGTGTGATGAAGCTCTCTCATTAGGACTAACCTCCACTTCATTACCATCGCCCTCATCTTTTACCTGCCCTGTCCTCCTCTCTTTCCTCTCAGTGACAGACGTCTACATGAAGGCGAAGCGGTTTAGTAGGAAGTATGTGAAGGTTTTAATGGTCATATTTATCCTGGAAGATGTCCGTTTTCATATTTGAAAAATTTATAAAAGCCATTGTGTCAGAAGTGAAATTGCACTGTAACAGCTTAACTCACCAGTGAGCTCTGGAAGTTAAATCTTTCACCCAAAACTCTCTTAAACTGTTATTTGTGATCATAGAATTCCCACAGAGTTCCTAATGATCCCTCTACCACATACCAGTATGCTGATAAATCACTCAGGAATGTCTACTGTTTAGCAAAGAAGTACTTGTGAACATGCTGAACTTTGGCTTTCAGTCAGTTTATCTCCGTCATTGGAAACACACTTTCGCTCTGTTTCAGTGTTTATGTTTGTGTGTTTGGTGCTGCGTGTCCGACTGATAGCGAGCTCCTTGTTTTGGGAAGCGCGGGTGAGCGGTGGAGAAAAACACGGCCGCGCGAGCGATGATTATCGGTGCCGTGTGACTGAGAATCCAGCTGTATCATCTTAACACGTTGCCTTGTTTACAAGAAGCTTCTCTGCACTGTGAATGCATTTGATTTCATTTTTCTTTTGTGTGCAAATGAGTTGTTGTGTTTGTCTTTGGTTAAGCTTGATTTGTTGCGTGTGTATCGATGTCGAGAGTTTTTTTTTTTTTTTTGCTTTCACTCGCTAAACCACATGTTGCTTGCTCTTGAGAGCTGTAGTCAAGAGATAGGAAGGTCTCCAGCTGATTATTGTTCCATTCTGTCTCACACAAAACAAAACCTTAAATACACAAGTGGGCCGAGAGCAAAAATGCTAATACGCTGCTGACCGAAACAAGTGCGATGCTAATTCATTTGTTTTGAAAACTAATATTGGAATAATGTATGTACTATAAATGTAAAAATAAAATTGAAATATTGTAGCATCATTAATTTTATAACTCTAAACTTACACTTTACTTGAAGAGAAGTACACCAAGTATCAACTATAATTTTACAATTTACATGTAGAGAAATATACTAGAGAAGTACACTAAATCTCAGTATACTTACGGGTTACTTGTAGAAAATTACACTATACTTATAGCTGACTTGTAAAGAAGTTCACTAAATGTCAAGTATACATACAGTTTACTTTTAGAGATTACTTGTTTACTTGTAAAGATGTACACTGTCAAGTATACTTACAGTTTACTTGTAGACAATTATACTATACTTGCAGTTCACATACAGAGAAGTACACTAAGCTTATAGTTTACTTGTAAAGAAGTGCACCAAGTGTTAAGTATGCTCTATTCGTGACCATTTACTTGTGGATGAGTAAACCAAGTGTCAGGCATGCTTACAATTGACTTGTAGACTCCATACTTAGTGTACACTTACAGAGAAGTGCACTCTCAAGTATTCATAAAGTTTGCTTGCAGATAATTACTCCATTTCTGACTGTTTACTTGTAGGAGTACACCAAGTGTCAAGTATACTTACAGTTTACTTGTAGAGTATTACACTATACTGACAGTGTACTTGTAGACAATCATACTATGCTTACAGCTCACTTACAGAAGTAGCACACGGTCAGCATATGTTTTACTTGCCGAGAAGCACACCAAGTGTAAAGTATACTTACATTTTATTTGTAGACAATTACACTATACTTTCATTTTACTTGTAGAGGAGTACACCAAGTGTCAAGTATACTTACAGTTTACCTGTAGAGAAATACCCTAAGCATCAAGTATACTTACAGTTTACCTGTAGAGAAATACCCTAAGCATCAAGTATACTTACTGTTTACTTGTAGCGGAGTACACCAAGTGTCAAGTATACTTACTGTTTACTTGCAGGGAATTAGACTATACTTACAATTTTATTGAAGAGAATTACAGTTTACATGTAGAGAGGTACACTAAGTGTTATGTATTTACAGTTTACTTGTAGAGAATTATACTAAGTTTAGAGAAGTACACCAAGAGTAAAGTATACCTACAGTTTACTTGTAGAGAAGCACACTATACTTGCACTGTACTTGTAGAGGAGCACACTATACTAGCACTTTACCTGTAGAGGAGCACACAATACTTACCCTTTACCTGTAGAGGAATTGTAAAAAGAGCAAAAGAATTTATTTATTACTAATTCTGCTATTTTTTTTTACTGCTAATTCTTCTGCTAATGCTGCACTTATATCATAAGAGAAAATCAGCAACATGCAATTTTCCTACTGGGGAAGAAATGTTCACATTGATCACTGTATTATAAGGAAATATTTACCTTAGAAATATGAATTGTAGTTTCCATTTTACTTTACAAGTTGCGCCTTCTGCTTTAGTAAGATATGTGCTAACATTTAACATGAGCAGAGCTATATGCGAATGCTAGCTAATGCTGAAAATGAACTACTATTTTTTTTTTTTAACTGTTACAATGTGTGAATGTTTTCAAATCAGTATAATGGGACATTTTTTTCTGCCTGTTCTAAATTCTCATTCTTTCTGAAAATAAAGCTACAAAACAGGATGTTAGTATATTACCGAACTCCTGCTAGCTACATAAAGAGGAACACAGGACATAGATATTAAATATTCATCTAGAGAATCATGGGTTATGGAAAGAGCTTTCTCCTAAGACAGCATAAAGATAATCCTAAAATAATATGACTAATATATTTGAACATGTTTAAGACTTGTGTTGGCGTTAGCTGTGTTTTTATATGGTGTAGTATTTAAGAATTTTGATTCCATGTGTGTAATCTGTCATTACACCATATTACATTAACTTTCCTCTTGTAAAAACCTAGATTTCTCTAGCAGATGCCACTAAATTATATATATTCAAACCATGCCTCTGGCTGCTGTGTGCCCTGAAATGTCTTTAATGATGATTGGAAGTTAATGGCTGGTATAGCTCTGGTTTTAAATTAGAAATTACCCACTGTATCATTTGATCTTATAGGAAAGGTTAGAATTAAGCGCAATGAATTAATCTCAATATCTAGTCTGAGTGCGTGTTCATCAGAAGCGAGTTAGAAAACAGATTTGCATGCCTAAACTTAAGGTATCGTGAGTTTTTCATCTGATTAGCCTCCGATCATTAACACTACATTCATTTAAAGGGTCAAAGAAGGTCGGAGTAGGATGCAAGATTAAAATTGATATCAAGGAACAGCGTATGTTACCTTTTAGACCAAAATGTTACCAGACCCAGTAAGGCAAAGGGTTTGGTGGTTAGCAAAGTTTCCATAAAACCTTGATCTTTGTCTTATCTTTTTTTTCCCCCTCTGGCTTTGATCTCTTGCTAATCTGATTAAAAGGGCTGGAGGTTGATGAGGATCAGGTCGTCTGCGTCTGGTTCTGATTTAGCACCGGTGCGAAGCTTGCTGATTTGGAACAATCTAAAGAGTTTCTTTTCTCTTTGAGCAGTCCCAGGTGGAGGAGGCTACAGGGGCGGTGTGGTGATTACGTGAAAGCCTCCTGCACGTGATATTCAGCCCACTTCCGTACCTGCACAAGATAAAGAGAACAATAGCAAGTGTGTGAATTTTTATTGAAAACACTGCTCAGTTTAAGCCATTTGATTTGAAACGTGAGGTCTTTTTCCCCTCATTTCTGCCTTCTTTAGTCTTTTATCCAACTTACCATAATCACCACTTCTAGCTTCCTTAAAAGAAAAGTCCACCCTGAAACATATTAAATGTTTATATTCTAATATTTGAGATGTTTAGCAATGACTGTGATGTAACAAGGGAACATCATAATAATAATAATAATAATAATAATAATAATAATAATAATAATAATAATAATAATTATTATTATTATTATTATTATTATTAGCACCATAACAATAGCATTTAATAAGAGGAAAAAAATGTTAACA
The DNA here is from genome assembly GCA_037576675.1 of Pangasius sanitwongsei. Taxonomy (NCBI): domain Eukaryota; kingdom Metazoa; phylum Chordata; class Actinopteri; order Siluriformes; family Pangasiidae; genus Pangasius; species Pangasius sanitwongsei. The sequence goes on along the minus strand of CM075004.1, from coordinate 29,931,335 downwards.
GCCTCAAACATAAGGGATAATAGTTAGTTTTTGCTAGTAGCTCCTAAAAATAAAGACCTTCTTTTCTCACTCATGAGAAACGCAGTGTAGAAGTAGTTGAGATGTTGGACTCAAAGTACCAGAATGCAATGCAGCTATAATGCAAAGCATTTGAGCTGTGGCAGAGATTCTGCTCAGCTAGAATCACTTCGTTTTCTTGTAGAGAGTTGCATTATACTTACAGTTTACTTGTAGATAATTACGCTACACTTACAATTTACTTGTAGATAATTATGCTACACTTACAGCTAACTTGTAGATAACAACATTATACTTACAGTTTACTTGTAGACAAATACACTATACTTACAGTTGACTTGTAGACAGCAACATTATACTTACAGGTAACTTGTAGATAATTACACTATACCTACAGTTTACTTGTAGAGAAATACACTATACTTACAGATGACTTGTAGATAACTGCACTGTACTTAAAGGTTTTGTAAATGGTAGACATGGTAGAGATGAATTCCCCTCAGTTCCACTATTAGCAGGTAGCAAACGGCATTGTGGGTAATGCAGGAAAGTGGAAAAATGAGACCGTGTCGATGAAAGAAGTTTTTTAAGAATTTTATTGCAGCAATAAATCTTGGGCGTCACTGAAGATCACATATTCGTTATAAAGATTAATATGCAAGTCGTTTAGAGTGGATCTTTCCTTTAAATCTGGCTACCGGATCTTTGGTGCAGTTGATACTGAATTAAGAAAAATATCTATGTGGGAGTAAAGGATAAATCAGTATCACTTTCAAAGGCAGCAATCTGCTGCATTTGATGGTTAAAGGAGTGGAATGTCTTTGTTTCTAACTGCAGCGGTGGGCAGGATGTCCCTGAGACTATTCTTGGCACGCCTAGGTAAAAATAGAGTAGTTTCATCTGGTTCGAGTCAGAGTTGCTGTATTATTGGGAGGGTCTGGAAACGAATGGGGGGGGTGGGTCGGGGGAGGGGGGGGTCCTTTCTTTCTGTACGTGGTCCTTGGCTTTTTTGATTGAAGCTCAAACGGAGCAGGAAATGCAAATAATCCTGGATGGGAGGATGCACAGTGACGTGATGGCGCTGCAGCTGGAGCTGCTTGTGGCTCGCACCACATGAAAGGGGACGGGGTTCGCAGATGCGCCAGGACTGGCTTAAGTTAAGGAGGCTCGCTAGCTTCAAAGAGCCGTAGGTTCGCGTTCTGTGTCGCCAGCCCCAAGATGTGTGTTTTATTAATGGAACGTTTGGAGGTCTTTTATTTATTTAATTCTTTTTTTTCAATCCTTCTGCTTTTGTTCTTCTGTTTGCCTGTCTTCGATTGCCAGTCCTGAGGAGAGAAACAATGGCCTTAAAGGAATTATCCTTTATTAGTAACATAACGGTTTTTATTTGTATAAATAAATAAGAAAAGCAATTGCAATTACTGAGTGTAAGTCGCTATCAAACGTAGGTTTTTGTTTTTTTTTTTAAGTACACTATATGTATTTGGAGTTAGCTACATAGCTCAAGTACTGAATGTTGTCTATGTACTTTATTTTTGACAAGGAAGGTTGTAAAGAATGTAGCAAACAATTAATGAGAAACCAAAATACAGATTTATTTATTTATTTATTTATTTAATTTATTTATTTATTTATTTGTTTGTTTATTTATTTATATTAATCCTTCTGTTAATTTAATTGATTTAATTTATACAGTATCTATCCATATTCTTTTATTTATGCTCTTAATATGAAAATTTATTTTAAATACATCTATCTGTCTTGATTATTCATTTGTTTATTTTGCTTAAATATATTTATGTTTAATTTTAATCTATCTATCTATCTATCTATCTATCTATCTATCTATCTATCTATCTATCTGGGGCGACATAGACCATCACTATCACAAAAAATCTGCAAAAACAAAACTGCTTTTCTTAACTTTTTTTTTGTTATTTTATTTTGTCAAAGTTAACTGTCTGGAAAAAAAACATTAAATCAGCTCAAACTGAGAGCGCCGCAGTCCATAACAGCGCTCCACTCGAAATAAGTCCAACTCCACCGTAAAAACACTTAATTATCATAACATTATTGTTGCTTTTAAGCGCTCGTTCTCCTGTGCTCAGACACCAAAGTTCATCAGCATTTCACAAGCTGATTAGCATATCCTCGTGATGCAAGTGGTGCCCACCACTCAGCTGGCTTTCTTCTTCCTCTGCTTAAGAAAAATAAAATGGAAAAAAAAAAATATCCTTAATGATTTTCTCCAAACCCATCTTCTAGTTAGCCTTCGAGCACTCTACACGCTGATTCCCCTGGCGCCCAATCCTTCGTAAGCCTACTGTCACTTTGGCGTTTCGTATTATTAAAATAACAAACAGCAAAAAAAAAAAAAAAAAAGACGACACAAAGACGCTCTAATGAAAATGCCATAATTGACTGTGTTGTGGGACTTCATCATTAGTTCTGGCTTGATTCGGAGACATAATCTGCTTTTGCCGTTGCCAGGCCCTTCACTAGCGGGGACATGTGCTAATAAAGTTGCAACCTCCTTACAGCCAATGCTCATCTAATGCACTTGTAATGATTATGTTTGAAAGACAAAAAAAACGTGTTATCGTGGCGCTGCACAAGAGCTGACAAATCTTAAACCTCTGACGGAAAATAATTAGGATTTATTTAAACTGCAATAGTGACCATGTTCTTAAGACACAGCTAAGCCTTTTAACCACCAGAGCTGCAATTAAAGGATTTAGGCTAGCTAGACTTTTTTTATTACCTGAAAATTGGCTGTTGCTTACCAAACAATTTGATTTGAAAGTTTGCACTTGATGAATGACATTCAATTAACATTTTGCTGGCTTTTAATAATTAAAAGACTTTGTGGTGTAGTGGCGTGCCATGTTGATGAGCGATCATGGACTCCCACAAGAAACCAGTGCAGATAGATAGAGACGGTCCTAAAATTAGTTCAGACTGCTTATTTTCAATGTTTTTTTCTTTCTCCCCAGCTCCTCTCTTTAATTTCTTCACATAGTTTAATGTTAAAAAAAATCAGGTCAACCTTTAAGATTTATGAGGAGGAAAAAATTAATGGTATGCTATTTTTACGCTGAAGATAGGCTGTTAATTTGGTATGACCTTAGTCAAAGGCGGTGAAACAACAAATTCTTTTACTCCCACAGACAAACCGTGGGTCCCCTGTGCCGACACGGAAAATGAGCTGATTTGAGCACAAGGCAGCGACAAGCTCAAACTGTTATCTTCCCGAGTCAGCATTTTTCCTTTCTATAGAGTTCTGTGGACCACATTTATAAAAAAGCACCTTCCTTCACCTCATTTTGGCTTGATTAATATTAGCCACAACTGATTCCCTGATCCATTAAATGCATGTATAATGACTCTAGAAACTTTCTCTGATGTGGAACCGAAAATTCTGACCTTGGTTTGACCAAAACACGAGCTGTTTTAGTTTTTGCATCCTTCACAATTTTCCCTATTAACCCTAAAAACATGATGGAATTCCTCCCCTCTGCACCACTTCCCCCCCTTTTTTCTCCTTTTCTTTTGGAGCCTTTGGATTCCTTGAAGAGATCAAAATGGCTCCGTTCGAGGCTTGCCTGGATTGAAGCGTTCCCCCGGGGTAGCCGAGCAGAACCTCACGCTCCCTGAAGGGAGAACAGAGGTGAAGCTGGATATTAGCACCACACCACATCTCTTCCTAACACTTTGTCCTTTGTTGTTGTTCGTGCTCCTAACTGAACAGGTTAACCTTTGCCCTTTCACCCCTGCCCTGAACCCGACAGGCTGGAAGAGGCATGTACTCCAGTGTCTCACAGCGTGTTGTAGCAACATAACCAAATACAAACCCAATATTTCAAATGAACAAGTAACATGTTCAAAACGAATACATGGTGCATGATCATCTTTTTTAGAGAACTTGCTATAAAGGTTCGCAGGGCATTGAGTTGAGACGAGAGGTGCGCATTAGGACTGGGATCCTGTAGGATGCAAAAAAAAAAAAAGAAAAAACAAGTGAACAGTCAGATATGAAGCTCGCAAAACAAAGAAAGACCACATTCGTTAACATGAACGTATGATGCTACACCGCGTATATACAGCATTTTTAGTAACTGCCTAGTTGTGGTCATGGTGGTTTAAATTAGGCTACTAGTTTGTTTACATTTTGGGAAATAGACCCAACTAAATTCATTAGAAAATATTACCGGCAGGTGTAAACAAATATAATAACTGCGTGAATGGGATTTAAAACACAGTCTTGCACACATCTCTAGTTGAGACTAATTATTATAGAACTCAAGTGATGTAGCTTAGGTTGAGGAACTGTCAGAACAAGAATTCACAGACCATGGTGGAAGTGTTTACAGGGGCATAGTGGTAGGGTTCATATTTAATAATAATAAAAAAAAAATGTCCCACTTCAGTATAAATACAGGTATGGATAGTTAGACTGCTAAACATATATGGATAGTGTCATTATGTTACACCTCCTACATTTGCTCTTATTACCAGAGTATGCAGGAATGACAGTATTTACAGTAGAAAGGGAAGGAGTTAGTCATGTGACCAAGAATGTCTAGATAGGAGTCCTCTTGGATATGAACACTGTAGCTGTCAGCAGTAATTATGGTTGATTTATTAGGGACGAACAGTGCTATTTAGCCCTATCTCTCACACTTAATCACCAAACATTTGTTCAACATATTCTTCTGCATGTTATAGAGCGCTCCATGTTTAATCAAAAACCCTCTCGTTACGAGTGTGTTGCCTACAAAGTGCTGACTGTAGCTGTTATAACAAATAAGAGGAAATTGTTTCATGGATAAATGGATAAAAAGTATGATGTCAATTAATAGTAATAATAATTGTAATCATTGGCAAATTGTTGTGGTATAAGAGGAATACATTTTGGTATGTACTGTTACTGGAAAATAAACTTCAGGGGCGGTAATATTAACTTCGCTTCACATCAGGCTGCATAACACCACTCTTTTCGCATCACTGGTTATTTTCCTAATAGCATGACCCCCCAGTGTGTTTTTTTGTGAGTGGGAATGATTTTAGGTGTACAGACAGAATTACTGCTCAACGTGTAAAAAAAATGGTCATCACAGCTGTCATTTAAAAAAATGGGGAAGAGGTGTAGATGAAAATCTGAAGTAGTATTGAACATGTGACAGGTGATTGTTTTACATCATAAAATGTAAGGGCCAATCAGGTGCCAATATGCAAATGCTGACCAGTGTTGCAACAGTGTTTTTCTTGATGAGGGTAAAAGACACAACAAGCAATTTATTAATAAATATACTTTTTAAGAACTGATTTGGGGAAATATCTGGATTTCCGTGTGAATGCCTCCTAAAATGTCCTAAAAAACAAAGACACTGAGTATAGAACATGTAACAGGCAAGGGTTCTTACATCACAAAATATAACAGCCAATCCTGCTTCAATATGCAAATGAAGGCATGTAATAATGGTTTGCTGGAGGATATGTTACTCAATACAGACGAAAATTGAAGTTTTTCATGGTTTTATCTGGATAATCTAAATGATCTAAAATATGATCTAATCCGGTCAGCTTTTTCATCTACACCATAAAATGTAACATTTATTTAACTTGAAACAGGACATGTTGGGTAAATATGTTCATTAGTCATGAGAAAAACATTTAAACTATTTAAAAAGAAAAAAGTTTGCAGCCTGTTTCAACTTTGCGAAAGACCACCTGAACTTTAATGCAGTGGAATAACGTCCTGGGAACAGATGAGACAAAAGAGCTTTATGGGTACATATACACAGAGTCATGTTTGGAAGGAGTAGAATTGCCGCCTCAAGGTCTCAACGGCTTGCATTCGTCGAGGGTCCAATGAACTTCAGGCTGTATGAGGAGATTCTACAGCAGAATGTCAGCGCATCTGTGGGTGGTCTAAAGCTCAAAGAAGGACAATGACAAAGATCCAAAGCACACGAATAAATGAACAACAGAGTGGTTCAAACAGCAGAAATCCCATATTGTTGAATGACCAAGTCGGAGGCTTGTCCTTGGTTTTATTGAAATGCTGTGCTGTGATCTCAAGCGGGCCGTTCAAGCGAGACATCGCAAATATATACATCAGTCAAAACAGTTTATTGTTTAGAGAAGTGGCCTGAAAAGCCTGTCAGGTGCTGAGCAGAACTGATCATGTTCTTAAGAAAGGTAACAATTTTAGGTTAGCAGAATGTTTTTTGAGTGTTAGGGAAGTAACCTTTGGTTTCAAGAAGGTTCCTGAGGATGTGTTTACATTATGTTTATAAAATTTTCCTGCAACATTTTAACAAGATATTAGTTTCTGTCTATCTGGGAATGTTGTGTGACCAACATTTAAATCAATTTTACAGGAAAACGATCAACAAAGAGGTAGTGGTTGAGTCCCTGTTACCATCCTGAAGTTGACTATTTTCTTATAACAGCTGAGGTGTTTTATTCCTCATAAAATTTACAAAACATTGTACAGTTTTTAATTTATTAAAGAACAGATACTTTTTATCCATTTATAATTACATTTAATGGTGTTACATGCACATAAGTTGTTTGCTCATAACAGCTATAAACAGTCTTTCCCTCACCATCCTCTTTTTTCTCTCACAAAGTTAAGCCAAAAAAACAAAACAAATGCAGCTTGTCATGTTACCAAGAAACTGTAAACTCCTTTTCAGTCCAGACTGAAAAGTGCTGACACTGGTGACTCCTTACATAAACATTTCATAAACTACAGAAAATCAGCGATTATACATTTTTCCTTATTAAATAACGTTTTTTTAAAAAAACCTTTATTGTTAGGCTTGGATTATGTTCGTCTTCTGTGCAAGTCCCTGTCAATGAATTGTTACTATGGAAACAATAATGTTTTATAATGAGTGCATTAATATAAACCTAGAATTTGAATTACTGCTGGAACTACTGCGAGAGCTTCTGTTATAGAAAATGAATCCACACTGACTAATCATATTCGAGTATTCAAAAGTTTTACCACAACACTTATTACTGCAGATGTTCCAAGAACATTCCTGCAATGTTATTTCTGAAACGTTCAGCCTAATGTTTTAATAATGTTCCCCTTTCTCTGGGAAGTAAAACAGATTCTTCAATCTAGTTAGATGGGTTCACGTGCATTTTTCCATTAACGACCTTGACTGTTTAATAAATACATTATAATGTAAATTGTATGTTGGATGAAGATCAGATTCAATTTTTGGAGCTATTCATGTTGAACGCATACAATCAACAATTTAATAAATGTAACTGGAATTTACATTTTGCACATAAAGCCTGCATTCTTAAAGACGCCTCATTGCGTATTTGTTTAGTGAGAGAGGCAATTAGCGGAGAAAGTGTCAGATTTGTCTTCTTGTTTGGTGAATCTGAGCTCGGAGAGGACCCCTAATTAATCACAATAATGCCAAATTAATATGCACAAAAGATGTGTACTCTGGGAAAAAAAAAATCATTGTTGATGATTTTTAATTTACCAAATTATCTTCATCAGTGCGCTGTTAATTATTTGACCTATTTTGGAAAGATGATGGCACTCTGACTTTTTCCAGTGAACTTTCTAAAAAATAAATAAATAAATAAATAAATAAATAAAAATAAATCTAGGCTCAAACGTTTTCCAAGGCTATATTATGTGTTCCAGCTTTGAATTGAAATAGGTGCTTAAAGATGGTGTTCTGATCAAAAGGATGCTGAAAGTGCATAGTTATCAGAATAGTTGGATGAGAAAAGTACTAATACTGCAGCTGCATTAAAGAAAAATATGATCGAAAGCTTCACATATGTGCTCTCGGAGGAAAGGGGATGGACTCGTGAACCCCTGCTGGGTCACATGGGCACCATTTAATCAGCCTGACATTAGCTAGCACAGCTTTAGCGCTCTCTTAACACAGAGTCATGGCCCTGGGCTTCATTTGGAGCAGATCAGCAAGTAAACGGATCAGAGATGGGGGAATAAAGAGCTTTGTGGAATTTTGCTCCACCTTGGCATTCATTCCTAAAGAAGGGAATCCTATTGTGGTTCTATTCCCTAACACCTGACAGAAGCAAAAGACGCAAAGTATTAAAAAAAGGGAAGAAGAAAGCGAGGGGTGTCTTTTTTTTTGAGGAAAAGGGCTGATAGATACATTATGTTTTTCACATGTGATTATGCAAGTAATATGGAATCACATGTAAAAAACATGAATGTGCTTTCCAACATGCCTGACAATCATTATCATATTTACAAGTATTTATCATGTTATATCTTGAAATAGCACATTAACTCACGTACATCTGTGGCATCATCTGAATAACATATGATCATATGTGAAAAATAAAATGTGAAACATACCCTATATATAAGAAAACTGTGAACGTGTGAAAAATTTATTGGGAAAATAATTAAGTGGGGAAAAAATAAAAGCATTTACATTTACGGCATTTGGCAGACGCCCTTATCCAGATCGACTTACATTTATCTCATTTTATACAACTGAGCAGTTGAGGGCCTTGCTCAAGGACCCAGCAGTGGCAGCTTGGGGGTGGTGGGGATTGAACTCATGACCTTCCGATCAGTAGTCCACATGTAATTAATCACACAGGGACTGTGTATGACTTTTGCAAAGGGAAAATGGCATACATTTCACATGCGATCATGTGACTAATATGTGATTACCTCTGAGAAACATTGCACATGTGATCATGTGAAAATAAAACTACATCTCCAACATGGGAAACGCATGAAATGTCTAACTCACATGTAATTATGTGAGTATTCAAGAATACACACATCATAAGAATATCTGATCACATGTGAAAAACGAAAAAAGGTATGAAACATAACACATGACGTGATATGAACAATGTGATGACGTACGAAAAAACATATTCCATACAAATGAAAAACAAATTATGTGAAAAAAAAGTCACACGTGGGAAAAAACCCCCACATATACTACATGTGAAAAAGTTGTGACACATAACATGTGAAGAGTCGATAGACCACATGTGATTATGTAACACGACATCATGAGAATATCTGAAAAACAAAACCACATATCCTACATGCGAATAGTCCACATGTGACAAAGGTGTTAAGTGCCTAAAAACCATGTGTGATTACATGAGTATTCAAGTAAACACATATGATGCGATGCGAACATGTGATCACGTGAAAATAAAACCACATGAGAAATAAACAAATCATGTGTAAAAAAAAGTCACATGCAGGGAAAAAAGTGTACTACAAATGTGTGAGACATAACATGTGACGTCTAAAAACCACGTGATTACGGAAGTGTTCAAGTAAACACATGATTTGAACAGGCGATCTCCTGAAATAAATAAAACCACATGCAAAATACAAATGATGTGGAAAAAGTCACATGATGGGGGGAAAAAAAATGGAAAAGGTGCGAGACAAAGCGGGAAGGGTCTAAAATCCACATTCACATACTGTAAGGGAGGGGAAAAAATCACATTTTACACATGATCATATATTTTTCATATACGATTGTCAGTTACAAGTGATCACGTGAGAAACACGTGAAAAATCACATTTTACACATGATCATCTATTTTTCATGTGTGATTGTCAGTTACAAGTGATTACATGAGAAACACGTGAAGGTGCATTGCAACGACATGTTATGCCCTGGGGAGAAAAATCACATACATTTCACACGTGATCACACGAGTGACATGTGATTATATGTGAATTTAATGTGATTAATGTGATTGCATGAAAAAAAAAAGAGAGTCATGCATACAACAATGCACTACATGTGGAAATGTGTGAAACCTGACATTTAAATTTCACATGTGATTATTCACATATGAAATTCATGTAACTTTTCTAATAATTGTTAAGTGAATGCACAGCATCGTGGCATTTCACTCTCCACCATCTCCTCATTTACTCTGTATATTTGGACTCGTGCTCTCCTTCTCCCCGTGTCCGGCTCCTGCAGCTTGGCAGCAGATGTGCCTCTCTTGTTTACAGTGATATAGAGAGCGCCTTCACTCCACCATCTCGAGATCATCACCGATGGAGTGTGTGTGCAGTCCAGACCGCAAGCCTGCAGAATCGGGAAGGCGAAAGAAGTGCCAAGCTCTTCCCTTCTCCGATCAGGTTTCCTCCTGTCAGAAGGTTGGTCTTTCATCCCTGCAGCAGTCATTTGCCTTCCAGGGATCTCCCTCTCTCTCTCTCTCTCTCTCTCTCTCTCACACACACACACGAATGCACACTTTGATTAAAACACGGCACATTTGCTTTTAATCTGTGTGGGCAGGCTGGTGAAACATGGATAGACAAACAGAGGAAAGCAAAAGAAAGTTCCAGAAAGGATTTGATAACTTTACAGCCGCCCTTTGTTTTGTCATCTTCCTCGCTGTTTTTCATTTAAATGAAGCAAAACTTTAATGAATAAAAATGATCATCACGTTCTATGAAGCTCATACTCATAAATCATTCTAACTCTGCATACAGTTTTAAACTCATAAACTCTTAAAGATTAATAAACATAAAGCTCAAATAATGTGCTATAAATAATTCCTTGATAACTCATGATCACGCACATTTTTCTTTAATTTTTTGTTATATTTATATATTTTTTTAAATGTTTCTATTTAAAAAAATATATATTAAAATATATTTACATTGTATTTATTTATTTATACATTTATTTGTTTATTTATTTTTTTAAAATTTCTATCCTTATATGCATTTTAGTTATTTTTATGTAAAATGAAAAACAATTAATTCCAGACTAATTATAAAAACACCTATACTGTTGAAGTCAAAATTATGTAAAACAATAAAATAAAAAGGCACATGATACAAAATTACAGTTTTTTTCTTCTTCTAAAACATCCAAAAACAACAAGGACACACATTATTTAACCTTGCAGGGAAGGAAATCAGCTACACAACTTCACGTGTCCTTAATATTTCTGACATTTTAAATATTTATAATGCTGTTATAATTGTTAATCAATATTCCAGTTGCTTTATAATTATTACTCAGGCCTTTACTGGTGATAAATGTTGTTTTGTGCAGCACATGGCATTATAATGATTAGAAATTATGAAGGATTTACTTATAGCACATTAATAGAGCTTTATTATTGCTTTATTACGCAATTACTTTATTACGCAATATTACAGTTTATAAAATGCTTACAAGAAATGAAAACCAACTTACAAAGAATTATGATGATTTAAGAGTTATAATGATTTACAGATATGGACTTTGTAGAACGTGTGGGTGAAATGATTTCGAATGTGTTGGCTTTTCGTCTTTTTTTTTTTTGATGAGCATTCGGGTTTCTAAACTATTTTCAGCTCACTGACCAAGACATGCTTTCTTTGCTGTTTGAGGAGCCAAGCACAATGAAACGCAACTTTTCAACAGACAGAATGGTTCTCATTAAAAAGCCGAATCAACAACAGGCTGAACATTTCTATTTTTTCCTCGTAAATCTGCACATCTATTGGCTTTGTTTTTTCACATTAACTCCCTTTCTGAGGAGTTGAAGACGCATGAAATAAAAGTACAGGGACTTCGCTCTGGTTTTTAAATATCTTTCAGTTAATACTTCTTGACTTTTCTCCTCCTTCTTTCTCCTCACTACATTCCTCTAGAATCATACAGTCGACTTATTAGCATCAGACATTCAAAAATCATAAAAACAGCAAGAATGAAAGTTAATACCAATGAGTCTAATCTCTGTTGCCAAGTACACTTTGTATTTAGCAAGGAAGTGAAAAGGAACAGCTAGTTAGTTCAGCTAATTCAGCCAGTTTGTGTTGTCAGAAGTGTTAGCATGCTAGCTAACATTTGTAAGAGTTGTTAGTTAGCCTTTGCTAATGTTTTTTTTTCCTACATTGCTTGGCTCTTTGGAGACTATTTTGGCATTAGTAACTAAAAAAATAGTGTGAAGGTTTTGTAATTCTTTTACTTTTTTAATACTTTTTACTTGTTCAGTACATCTAAGAGTTTCTACATTTCTACTATTATATATTTCTACATTCTTCTATTAGCCCAAGAGAAGAATTTGAAATTGTAACTTTTACCAGAGGTTTTATTTAGATGAGACATTTCACTTGTACTTGAGTAAAGAATTTACGTACGTTTCCCACCTCTGCTGCCAATGCATTTCTTTTCTCGCCACTAACAAATCCAGCATCTGTGTGTGCATGTGTGTGTTTGTGACTCTGGATCTGCTCTTTATTTCTGTTTAAGGACTTAACACCACAAAATATGACACGGTGCGAGAATGTGAGGAGAAAAAGCCCTGTGCAGTTGTGCCTGAGACTAAATATTGTTCTAAGCCGAAGCCGATGGCAGATGATAAGTAATTACTGGAGTCCTCTGTCTCAGAGGAGAGGGAGTCTGGGAAACTTTGCCTTGGGTGCTTGTGTCAAAACTATTTTGTTTTAGAACTCCAATTAGTAAAGAGAGTGTGATCTACTATATACTATAGGCGAGTGTTTCCTTTTTTTTTTTTATTATCTTGAACCCACTTCATATGATTTGTGTATTTTCCAGATGAGGAACAATGGACAGGAGGAATAACGGACACGCAGCAAAGCAGGCCTGGAACCTAACGCACGATTTGAACTGAACTCACCGAAATCAGACATATTGCACCGATATGACATTCAATCAAGCACAAAACACTTTTGGCAGCGGTGCTCCGTGCTCCGAGCTTTTGCCGTTTTCATTCTCATTTCATCCTCCCTCCATCTCTTCCCCCGTTTCCCTACATTCCCTTTCCTTACGCTTCAGAGAGAGAGAGAGAGAGAGAGAGAGAGAGAGAGAGAGAGACTCAGAGACTTGTGCACTCGCGATGCAAGCATCCTGCCCAGAGTGTTTTTCAGCTCATTTTCAAATGGTAATTTGCCTTATCCGAAGCAAACTCGTCGAGTGTAAGTAAGTGATTATTTGCATGGCTGGCAATCACTCGGCATGCCTGCGGTCTTTCTCCAAATGCTCAGATATGTCCACTCTTTGAAAGGCAAAAAAATGCCGCGAGCGACTGCAGGCGGAAATGCGAGGTGTTTTTTTTTTTTTTTTTTTTTTTAATGCTCGCCTCTTTGAAGTCTGTGATTGTCCACATGCATAAAACACAAACTTTCAAATTGGTTGGACTACCTTCAACCTCTATGAATCTTTTATCTTTCTCTGTGTATGGGGAAAGAAAAATAATTGTGAGTTGAACAGGAAACATAAGCTGTATATATTTGTATGGTTTTGTTTGGAATTTTTTTTTTTCTTTTTTGGCTTTTAGGATTTTTTCTATAAGCAATTCTCTATAGAAGATATAAAGAAGGAAAAAAAAAAAAGGAAATAATCAATGATGGGATGGTGTGAGGCGAAGTGAGTTACTTCTACCACCAATCAAAGTTGATTATTTACCACAGTGTAATTTTTATCCATTTATAGTTATTTTTATAATTTACTTACTTTATAGCAGACGTTCCTTCACCAGCCTCTCTTTTCTCTGTCTTGAAGTTAATATGACAAAAAAAAAAAGTTTTCGTATTACTGAGAATTTGCAAATTTCCTACGGCAGAAAACTTACTGACTGATCCAAAGTGCTGACACTGGAGACTCCTTCTATACATTATACATTTTAAATAAATTGTCTCTTTACAGAAGACTTCTCCATATAAATGAAATCACATTTTTCTTTTTTAAATAAAGTTTTTTTTAATCTGTTGTTTTAGCCTGTTGCTTATGTCTTGCAGTCCCCTTGTAAGTTACTACAGAAATGTTAAAGTATTCAAACTAATGTAGCAGTTTGATGGTAGTGTTGTAGAAAATGAATCGATCAGATTAGAGAATTCAACAGCGTTGTGGTTTAAAGAGAATTATTATGCGAGGTTATTTTAAATGGATGGCGGTATCATGCAACAAACTCCCGTCTCTAGCTTCACATTTAATTACATGCATTTTTAGAGTAGGCATTAACTAAACCAAATATTCATTTACTATCTGCCGCGTTTCAAAGATTTCAAGGTCTAAACCAAATTTGCATTGATGGATGATATAATCAATGAAAGGCTTAAACTGAATTAAAGCAACACCACAATTAGCTTTGGTCTTCTGCATGTCACAAAGGGCCTTTCGAGCAGAATAAAACACCGAATGTCCCTCAGCCGTGACACGGCCATTTATCAATCAGCATCGGCCACATTGACAAGTGCTAATTTAATAGAGACTGCCCCGGCTGGCAGGAAGCCGCACTGACACACAATACAAACTCATTTATCACTATAGAGCCGCGTGGCACTGCGTCTCTCCCTCCCTCTCTCCGTCTCATTCACTCTTTCCTTCGGATCGGGACCTGGGGTCACTCCACCACGCAGCGCCGCTTGACGTTTTTGCAGGTGCTGCTTTTTTCCGACAAGGCCCGTCTTTTATCTTTGCATCTGCAGGAAAACACTGGAGGCTCATTATGCTATAGCGGAAGGGGTATGGTGCCGACATGGTGTAATTTAGGTGCACAAAGCCGAACCTCTCCGTTCATCTCTCTCTCTCTCTCTTTCTTTCTGTAAAATTCTGAGCAACACAGGCATGCGGTAGAAAAAGCTCCGCTAATGTAATCACATATGAACAGCAGCTGCTCAGGAAACCGGTGCTTTGAATGACTGGGTGGCTTTGAATCTGACACATCTCTTAAAATATAAAAAAAAAAGTTGCAGAAATGGAGGCCGGCGTAAACACAGGGTCGTGACGAACCTCTGTGTGATTGTCAGAAGGGAATGGGAGAAGCTTTGATCATGGACACTTGCAGAGCGAAGGAGTCAAAAGAATTGCCGGAGGCATTTCGGAATTGAGACAGAACCAAAAAAAAAAAAAAAAACCCGCCATGAATGATGTGAACGAGAAAACACAGGCCTGATTTCCCCAAACCTTCAGCAGATCATCTCTCAGAGGAAAAGCAGCAAAGGCTGCTACCTTCAGTTCAGGCCCAACATCAAGCACAAGCTTCGCATTAAACCGAGCTGAGCTCAGGAACGTGCCTGGAACTGAAGTGAATCCCCTCAGCGTGGTAGGCGCAGAGGTACACCAAGGTACCATTGCGAATGTGATATTCATTTTGAGGTGAATAATTCAGCAAACGCAGAATGAAGGAACACCTCTGGGCTTTGTGCGCGGTGCTAAAGACAAGGAGGTGGCTGATAACGAGGAGGAGATGCAAAGAAAAGAGAAAGCGGAATGAGAGCTGCCAGACTGAGCTGAAGTTTTTGTTTTGTACACTGGAGTGTCGTAGAGTGTTTTGAAACAATAATTCCATCAAAAACAAATGTACACAATTTCCCTCATACCATAACTGTAATCAATGAGCCAAGACATTGCTGATCTTGAAGACAAATTCAGCTGTCTTCTATTATGATGGACTTTAAGGCATGGTGTCATTCATATATTTAATATTGGCCTCAAATGTCATTCCATAGTTGTTGTTTTTTCCAGTCAGTACTGGAACTGGAGACTTCCTTTAATTTAGACTCATTACTTCATTGATTATCTGAAATATAAAATTTGGACACTAAACATGTCTTCACTCATTGACTACACTTAGTAAACGGGAAATAAAAAGTAAATATTACTGAATAAGGACGAAATTAATTTTACTGCCCAATTCTTTTAAGAGTCAATAAAATACCAAATAAAGTTGAATCTACAATCACTGAAGTGAGTTAAGAATAAAGTATAAGAATAAAGTAAACAAAACCATTTTTTTTTCATTTGTTTGTTCTGATCTGTGCAGTGAAAACTGTTGGTTGGGCTAGTCTGTTTTATTATATTTGTACACATTATTTAACAAAAAAAAATAATCAAAAAGGCATAAATCAGCACAAAGGAGCAATGCAAATTGGGTTAGATTTTTTTTTCCATCACCTTCAGCCATGAAAATTGGTGATTTTTAAAAAAAAAAATTAATATATTATACACAGACTTCCTGAAGTGAAACATTTCCCTTTTTCATATATGTCAATCACAAGTTCTAGCAATTTAAACTGCCAAAAGTGAAAAATGGAGAAAATTAAAGATTTGAAATTGAAATATTTCATTCCAATTCCATTGCAAGAGTTTCTGAACGCTCAACAACTATTTATTGATTTAATTTGCATTTGCTTAAATATATAACAAATTTAAATTTGCATCTGCATATATTATATAACAACAAAAAAATCGCTATGAAAATAATAAACATGCCCAGTTACAGTCACATTAGTCTGTCCAGGAATTTGACTGATCCATGAGCGCTCTTATATTTTGGTGCTGAAATAAATCACTGATTCATTTATAGTTTTGACTCTATTAGGTTCATGTCTATTTAACAACACATCCAACAACTTGATCAAAGTGTGACATTCACTGTGGAAGGTGGCAGGAGATTACAGCACAGGAGAAGCAGACGAACCTTTTTTTTTTTTTTTTTTTTTAAATAGCTATGTTTGTTCAAATGGCTTCTTATTCACCTTATGTAAACATTCAATGTTATGAAGTAAAAAAAAAATACATTATTTTGGTTACATATAGTGATGTTTTCTTAAAGAAGAATTGTCAAACTGAATATAATATAATACCTGAGCTCAACAGTGATTGAACTCATAACCTTCTGGTAATTAGCACAGAAGCTTAGCTACTCAGGAGACATTTTCCTCATATCTGTACAAAAACACTTCTACCAAACGCAAACAGGTATGTTTATACAGGCTCTTATACATTCTCTATCTGCCTTAGCTCCCATCAGCCTGGCTATGTGAGCATCACGGCATGGGAGAAGCTCCGTTAGCGATCAGAGCGGCGTGATTAAAGTGCTCTGGGAAGAGCTAATGAAATGAAAAGGCTGTTATTTGCCTTCTACCAGTTGATCTCTTTCTTCACTTCTCTCTCATACACACATGATATGTCAACAGTATGTTTTAAGTCACATAACAATATTAGCCTTAAGCCATATCGCCTTTCAGATTAGTGTGTGTGTGATGAAAGGAAGAGACTGAAGTGCCTCAGGCATTTTGCTTTAGGTGATCCACCTCTGTGTTACCCCTGCATGACATAATCTCTGTCTGTCTCTGAGGTGTCTCTCTTATATGTCTCGTAGATAGCTAGATCTGTATTACACTATCTAGCCATCTCTCTAACTATCTATCTTTCTATCTCACATGTAAAGCTGCAGTTTGTAACATTTTATTCATTAAAGCTTAAACATAACACTATAGAGATGAGAATAATAATAAATAGAGCCTTAAGGTTTGACGTATTGTGTGTTCCGAGATACTTTTCTGCTCAGCACAGATGTAAAGAGTGGTTACTCTTTTTAAATGTAAATGTTGTCAAACCTTGTTTGCTTTCTTCATAACGTTTAACAGACAAGTGTGTGTAAATTTAGACATGCACCTGCTAATGCACTATGCTCAAATGGTGGCTTAACCTATTCCTAGACATTTTTACTTTGGCTTGTTCTATTGGCAGATCATTTTGTGAAATTTAAGCATTTATTTCTAGACATTTCTAGAATTTTTAAAGCTTAAAATAAGTAAAAATGTCTAGAAACAGGTTTAATCTTATGTTTGATTTATTCTAATCTTATAATCGGAAATACTAGATAAATGTGACTATATTCAAGATATTTTCACCTGCCAAGAGATGTCTTTTTTTGCAGTACTTTTATTTGAGCATGGTCATTTCCAAGAGGGATTACAAATTAAAAATCCAAACCATTCTTTTACAAAGAGATTTCAGGATTTTTTTTTCCTTTTGTGGTATAAGACATTTAACAGTCCATCTTAATTTTTTTTTCTTTAAAATAAACATTAACAAAAGAAAACAAGATGAAGTAGATTTTTTACCATTTCATTGCAAGATTTCGTTTTTGTCCCTAAAATTTCTTTTTTTGTCCCTGGTTTCTAAATTTGGAATTCTCCAGTAAAGAAAACAAGCAGAAAAATCTGCATTTTGCAGTTAAACGATGACTCCCCCCCACTTCCAATTAGATATTGTAGCCTTTTGGACCACTGACATATTCTGATAACTGGCATATCTACAAATGTTTTCCATATTTACTTAAATCTGCCACTGGACTGAATTTCTTTGTTAGAGGCAACGCTTTGCTAAAACTGTGCTGGCCTGCATGGTGGAAATTCAACTCCTATTGTTCACTGTTTGGGGAAGGAAAAAAATGACATGAAAGCATAAATACTGAAAATTCACTGACCACATTATGTTTATTCTGACTACTCTGAATAAATGTGGCATCATCACTCAAGAAGCAGTCGTATTTCTGTAAACTAAAACTATGCATGTTGTGAAAGATGTAACATGTTATGCATATTTTATCCTGCTGCGGTTTCTCTCAGGAGACTGGTATAAATGAGAACTGTGATCACTGTGGGATTTCTCCAGCTTTGACTTCTAAAGTTTGCCATTCGTTTTTTTCCCCCTTTCTCTCTCTCTCTCTTCTGACTTGTTTGACTCACTGATGGTGCCTGACTGTAATGTGAGTAATGTGGATTTTAATGTGCAGTAATGAACTCTCGTTCACACTCCTCCGTCTCACACGCTCGGCCATCACACCGAGGTTCCTCCACCTGCGCAAAGTCGAACGAGGAGGAAGATGAAGGTGATGATGGTCTGAAGTGACACCCGTGCTGTAATGAGGAACCTGATCTGCCGGATAATGGCGAGCATTGTTAGTCTCACTTGGAATCTGACATTTGGGTTACATGCATGCTGAGTGACCAAAAGAGATACTTAGAAGATTCTTATACTGAGAAGAGTGTGCATCAGTGACTCAGGGTTGCCAGATTTCCACAACAAAATCAGCTTAACGGTCATTCAAAATTAACCCAAGAACTAGCATGATGATCCAAAACTAAAAGTTTGAGTCTGACCTTTCGAAATTTCTAAATTATGACCAGCAGTGACAAATATATTGTAATATTTATAACATCATATTTATTGAAGAACTGGTTTCTAAATTCCTTTCATCAGAGTAACATACAACATATTGATGTGGCGGCCTGGGAAAACCCTTCACATGCTGATATTTTCTATTACAGACCAACTTGAAGTTGATTAATTTCCTATAACAGCAATCACTTTTTCCTAGTGTTTTATTCCTCTTTAACACAGCAATTTGCCAATGATTACAATTTTTATTTATTAAACAGCATATACTTTTGATACATTTATAGTTGAATTTAATGTTGTGAAATATCCAGGAAACAGGTTAAGGTCACTTTAAAGCAGCTATAGGCAGTCATTCCCTCACCAGCCTCTCTTTTTTCTCTTATGAAGTTAATAAAAACAAAATAAAGACAGCTCATCACTTACCAAGACTGCAAAAAGTCTTCAGCATATAAAGTCCCTTTGTAAGTTGTTACTTTAGAAACAATTAGGTTAGAATTAATGCATTAAAATGACCCTTTGGGTGAAGGATATTTACACGTCCCTAAAGTTTAGGTGTCAAAGTATACTAGTGATAGAAAAACCTTTTTGGGTATTTGCCAGAATTCAGCCACAGTGATAGATGATGGTTTTTCCCAGGACACCACAGATATATTGTCAAATACATGAATAACCAAATCCCCCCACACAAATACAAATAAATTTACTGGTTCCATTAAGCAGAACTTCTACGTACCTGACAGGCTTACCTTAAAACCTTTATGTAATTCATATAAAAAAATCAAACATCTGGCTGCAAACCAAAAATATCCTAAATTTGTGGAAAACTCTAGACCTGGCAACCGTGGATTGTAGAGTGGCTGGAATGTGTGTGTGTGTATGGGTGTGTATGTAGTTGGGAATGTGGTGAAAATATTGTTGGACTCTGTTTGCATGTTTGGACACTCAACTGTTTGGATGGATGTTATAGCTGGAGAGAAACTGGAACAAATGTTCTCTGTGTGTTATGTGTGGGCGTGCGGTCAAGTGTATGGTCAGAGTTTAGTGTGTGTGGAGTGTGTGTGGTTGGTGGAATGCTTGGGAGATGAACAGTGGCTGGAATAAGTGTGTAAGGACCCTGACACGCTGAGCCAAGGTTGAAGGCTGACTAATGACTGTCTCCAGTGGCCTTTTTTAGTTCTGTGAAAAGTTTCACTTTAACTCTACATCTACACCTGGACAAGTAATTAAACAAGATGGAGTATGTCGTTACTGGGAAATAAAATCAACCAACGAGTTGGTGGGATAAAGTGATTACATGAAGTTGATTATTTTCCAATAAAACCATACAAGAAAGGGTTTTATTCCTCTTATAGAACAACTTACAATTTTTATTAATTAAAGAATGACATCATAGTTTTAATCCATTTATAGTTACATTTTATGCTGTGGAACATCAGTGCAATAAGTTAGTTCCCCAAAGCCCTACATCCTGAAGACTTTCCTATGTCAAAAAAACGTAACCTTGACACTGGAGACTCCTTCCTAAAATGCTATATAAATGTCTCCTCCCCTTGCCTCCTTAAATATTGCCAGATCAATAATTCCCACTTAAAAAAATTATTTTTAAGCTGTCAGAAATTTACAGATTTACAGAAATTTAAATTTACAAAAATACAGAAATTTAATCAACACCTTTTGAAATTGAGCATTCAGTAGCGCTGTGGTATAAAGGGAAATAACTCTCCATACCAATAGGTAGCAGTAGTCTGTGATCAAAAAGGGAAAATATTAGATTCATTATCACTGAAAAAGCTCCAATTCGCATACTATCAAAATATATCAAATACAATATCAATATCATATAATATAATATCAAAATACTATACCACCTTTTTATCAATATCTACTGAGGCATACTATATCGAAATACTCTTTGGTGTGGTACTCTGCAGTTTTGGACATTGGGACTGTGAATCTGTTTCAATGGTCATACCACATACTGTAGTAGGGAAATAGTGGCTACATTGCAAAGGCTCCGAGTTGGTTATTAGAAGTGAGTGAAGTGACGTGTGACCCCTACTCGGAATTTGTGCTCTGCATTTAACCCATCCAAGTGCGCGCACACACAATAGTGAACACACACCCAGAGCAGTGGGCAGCCTTTTTTTGCTGCAGCGCCCGGGGAGCAGTTGGGGGTTCGGTGCCTTGCTCAAGGGTCTCACCTCAGTCGTGGTATTGAGGGTGGAGGAGAGCGCTGGTCATTCACTCCCCCCACCTACAATCCCTGCCAGACCTGAGACTCATACCCATGACCTTCAGGTTACAAGTCCGACTCTCTAACTATTAGGCCACGACTGCCCCAGAAGGTTGTGCTGCTAGTGGAAGACTGTTGGGTCCTAAAGTTAAAAACCTAACCCTCAACTGCTTAGATTGCATCTTCTTGTAAGTATAAGTCACTCTGGATAGAAGTGTATGCTGACTTTTTCTTCTGAAATGGAAAATTTTTTAAACCCTCTGCTCTCTGCAGAAGCAACTAGTGGCAATGGCCTGACATGGCGTGAGCACAAAAACTACAGGTTAGCCATGGATGGTGTTTTGTGTTTTGTGAATGGTGTTTGTGAATGTGTTTTGTGAAAAGTGTGTGTATGTGGGTGAATGGTTGGATTTTATTTGGGATGTGTGTGCGTGTGCGTGTGTTTTGTAGGGTAGTGCATTAACTGTGCTCCAGCCTCTCGTTCTCTTCAAAGCTCTGTCTTTTGCTCAGAGGAAATCAATGGCCGTTTTGATTAGCGGCAGCTCTGGGCAGACCTGTGATTATTACCAATAAAGGGAATTAGATAAAATGATTTTTGACTTTGAAATTTGTGTTTAATCAAATTTGAGATAAAGTCATCAGTGGAATTGCTGTTGATTTTATAAATAAGATAATTGGTAGCATTCCTCGTAACTACCTCAGCCTGCCTCTGAGCGCGCCCTTTTATTGCTTAGTCAAACCTCCTCATTCAATTTTAAAATTGCCTATTGAGTGAAAGTCTCTGTGGAGCTGGTGGGCAGCAGCATTGCTAATACCTTTCTGCAAGTGCTCCCTCCAAATCAGAGTCCAGAGGTTTCAATTTCTCAGAGATCTCTCCAGCATTTCCTAATTTGTGCCTGCTGTGTGCAGTCATCATTCTGCCAAAATGTCTAATGAAGGAATCATTTGAAACTGTTCTCAGTTAAACAGTTGTGTTATTAAAATCACACATTCCTAAATAATATCTACTAACATTTAGCATTCATTTTCGAAAACAATGATTAACTAATGTTTTTCAGTAATAGATATAGAATTGGATCCTATGTCATGCACATACAACGGCCCGTATTCAGAATCGAGTTCTAACCTTGGACTTAGAGTTCTAGCCTATATTTCCTCATGTGATAATGTTTCGAATGAGAAGCAGTGTTAAGCGTCACTGTCTGACAGTTTCATATAACCACAATGTGTCAAGGTGAAATTTAGGTTTCGGACTGCATATACACTCAAAATTCTAGGGAATGCCTTTTGCATCCAATACGTGCTTAGTCCATTTCAAAAAGTCCAATAGTCATCCTTTAAAGCAGGGGTATCAAATTAACAAATGTTTTGCCATCATTTTGTGAAACTGGCACACATTACGATTTCATGAGTTAGATTTAGGATCTCATGGCTACTTTAAGCTGTGTGCAGAAATAACTGTCAGAATACTACATTATATATATATATATATATGGTGTACTGGATCAAGTGCTATTTTATAGGTTACTGGATACTGAGTGTGGAAGCCATATTGTTCAATCAAAGTTTTCAGTGATTAATGTGATAACTACAATTTAGTTACAGGAGGCAAATACAAGTGCAGCATTATCATGACAATAAATAAATAAGTAAATAAATAGCTAGCAAACAAGAATCATGCATAGAGCAAAACAAGAACAAGGACACCGTGGTGTAAACCACATAACCACAGCTACACACAACAAAACTGTAGTAAAGAAACACAGAAAACTTAAATAGGTTGCTGATTAGGTGAAACACAAAACAGGTGGGTGTGATCAGGAAGACATGTGACTGAGTCTTGTGCTTCCCTGGGGCTGATGGGTAGTGTAGTCCATCACCGTTACTGGCACTAATGTAACAATAAAATCGTAGCAATCAATAAAATCATAGTAATTTGACATTCTGCATTTTCTATCCCTGATTTGTTTCAGGCTTCAAGGCAAGTGCTTGTGTTAAAGGAGGTCTAGACACTATTTAAAAACACTTTTTATACTCAAGAAAAAAATCTCAGCAGTGTTAACTACATGTCTGAACAGGGAGAAACTTTTGCTGCATAAAAATTGACATAACTTTTCGTCACCAGATCTGAATATGATATTTACATTGCACTATATTCTGGAGTTTTTTAGGCTGACATCCACAGTAGACTGTATAGGGAATAGTGAAAGGATACTACAGCAGCAGACTCGTTTTTCTTGCCTCTGTTCTTATGTGATTTGGCTAAGGTTATACGTGTGCAGCTGCACTGCATTAATGCAGTGACACTAACCCTAATACCATGCATTCTTCACTTTTTTCCTCCTTTTTTATGTGAAACATTTCTCCAAGGCCCATGTTTGCTGACATTAGCTGAGTTTGTACCTGTGATGCAGGTTAGAGGTTGTGATGTAGAGGTTAAAGGGGGCATCTGATCCAGCACTGTTTCTCTCAGCATCTGTCCAGCTGGCTAGCTCAATTACATACATAATCAACTAGCTAGATACTATGTTTAGTATTTTTTTAACCAAGCCACCTAGTTAGCCAAATTATTTAATTATCTTACTAGATACTATGGTTAGTTATCACTGAAAAAGCTCCAATTCGCATACTATCAAAATATATCAAATACAATATCAATATCATATAATATCAAAATACTATACCACCTTTTTTATCAATATCTACTGAGGCATACTATATCGAAATACTCTTTGGTGTGGTACTCTGCAGTTTTGGACATTGGGACTGTGAATCTGTTTCAATGGTCATACCACATACTGTAGTAGGGAAATAGTGGCTACATTGCAAAGGCTCCGAGTTGGTTATTAGAAGTGAGTGAAGTGACGTGTGACCCCTACTCGGAATTTGTGCTCTGCATTTAACCCATCCAAGTGCGCGCACACACAATAGTGAACACACACCCAGAGCAGTGGGCAGCCTTTTTTTGCTGCAGCGCCCGGGGAGCAGTTGGGGGTTCGGTGCCTTGCTCAAGGGTCTCACCTCAGTCGTGGTATTGAGGGTGGAGGAGAGCGCTGGTCATTCACTCCCCCCACCTACAATCCCTGCCGGACCTGAGACTCATACCCATGACCTTCAGGTTACAAGTCCGACTCTCTAACTATTAGGCCACGACTGCCCCAGAAGGTTGTGCTGCTAGTGGAAGACTGTTGGGTCCTAAAGTTAAAAACCTAACCCTCAACTGCTTAGATTGCATCTTCTTGTAAGTATAAGTCACTCTGGATAGAAGTGTATGCTGACCTTTTCTTTTGAAATGTTATTTAGCAAGCCATCTAGTTACATAGAATATATAATTAACTAGCTAGATAATATGGTTAGTGTTTAAGCAAACTGCCTAGTTTGCTAGAGTATTTAACTAGCTAGATACTATGGTTAGGTTTTTTTTAGTAACATACCTAGTTAGCAAGAACATGTAAACATTAATTTTATGACAAGCTACCTAGTTACCTAGAATGTCATCTACTGAAGAGTTACAACAGTTTCTTTTATTGTTTTATTGCTATGTACTTAGAAAGGGTATTTAATTATCTCACTAGATATTATGATTAGTTATTTAACAAGCCATCTAGTTAGCTGGAATATGCAACTTACTAGCTAGATACTATTGTTAGTTTTTAGCAAGCTACCTAGTTAGCTAGCATATTTAACTAGCTACATACTGTGGTTAGTTATTTAGCAAGCTGCATAGTTAGTGGTATTTTTTTTTTAGAAAGTCACTTTGTTAGCTAGAGTATTTAATTAGGGATATACTGTTATCAGGTTTCCTTTTCCAAGCCACCTAGTTGTCTAAAGTATTTAACTTGCTATATATGATGGTTAGTATTTTAGCAAGCCACCTATTTAGCTAGAGTAGTTAACTAGCTAGATACTATGGTCATTTTTTAGAGAGACAAATAATTAACTGTAAAGTTTAAATAACTCACTAGATACTATGATTAGTTATTTAGCAGGCCATATAGTTAGTTAGAATATGTACTTATCTAGCTAGATACTATGGTTAGTTTTGTGGCAAGCCACATAATTAGTTGGAATATGTACTTAACTAGCTATATATTATGGTTAGTTTTTTTTAGCATGCCACCTAGTTGGCTAGAGTATTTATTTAATTTGCTAGTTACTATGGTCAGTTCTGTAGCGAGTTACTAATTAGCTATATTATTTAATTAACTTAGTTCGTTATTTTGCAAGCCATCTAGATAGTTAGAATATATAACTAACTAGCTAGATACTAGCTAGATTTAAATAAACCATAGTATCTACCTAGTTAAATACTCTAGCTATTTACCTAGGTGGCTTGGTAAAAAAATAAACATAGTATCTAGCTAGTTAATTAAATACTCTAGCTAACTATATAGCTTGCTAAATAACTAGCCATATTGTTAGCTAGTTAAATACCATAGTTAGGTTTTAGAACGCCATCTAGTTAGTTAGATTGTTTAAGTAACTAGCTAGATACTATGGTTATTTTTTAACACGCCACCTATTTAGCTAGAGTTTTTAATTAACTCACTAGATAGTACAGTGATTTTTTTTTAGCAAGCAACCTAGTTAGCTAGATATATTATGAATATTTTAGCAAGACACCTGGTTAGCTAGCGTATGTAATTAAGTAGATAGTAAATATGGTTAGCTCAGTAGTAAGTTAACTAACTATCATCTGTAGCTGACCTGGCGATTTGATGAATTGTATTGAAAGCAATGTGTTATTAAAGCAAATAGTTTCTACCTTTTAGCAAAAAAGCTAGCTCACTAATAAACAAACCATACTATCAGTGTAAGTACTTAACTAGCTAGCTACCAAGCTAGCTAGTGTTTGTTGGCAAGCCAACTAGTTAGCAAGAGCATGTAAATAACTAACTAGTTAATATATTTAGGTCAATAATAAGCTGATGTGTTGATATGATATGTCATTAAAGCCTAAGTATCTTCTCTCCATTAACAGATTTCAGGCTACAGGTTTTTTTTTCTTTCTTGTTGAAGGTATGGTTCAGGGTCATATCCTAATAACACATTCCAATTTTCACCATCTTTATTGGGACGTAAGCAACTTGAATTGGGTGTTTTTGTGGTGTTATGGGCTAATGTTCAGGTGAAGTCACTTAATATTTTGGTTTTGTATTATCTTGAATACAGTGTCTTGTTACTGTGTTGTCAGGTTTTGTTTGCTACACTAATGTTGTTGTGTTGTGCACCTCCAGGCCACCATCGTACTGTTCTTCTGAGGTAATTCTGTTCACTAGTGATTTAGCTGGAAGGCCTGCTGCCAGTGATCATTCATCATCAGGTCATCAATATGGCCATCACAGCAAACAGAGCTGAAACATATGGTCTAGGCTGTGCTATTATCTGCGAGCACGAGTTGCATTTAAAGTGTGAACAATTTGAGATTTTATGATCTGACCTTGTATTTAAACATCCTGACATGAAACACACAAACCCATGACTGACCAATGTCATTCTGTGTCTCGTACTTTGACCAGGACCCCGTTCTTCATACGTTGTTAGCGAATTCAAGATAAAATGCCAGATTTACTAATTGGGATAATCCAAACAGGCTAATTTGATTCTTTGGATGTGCCTGGGGATGTAGTTAATATAGACGGACTGAGTTTGACATAATTACACAGTTATGTTTGGCCTGGAAAGGGCAGATATACAGTATATAGAGACTCAAAAGCATGATCAGCGGAGTCAACGATGTATGCAATCCTAGACAGGCCATTAAAAGTTACATTTAATAAGTTTCAAAGAATGGACAAATTCAGAATTATGTGGAACCAAAAACTATTTAATCCACTTAACTCAGCAATCCAGGTACAAAGAACATGCCCATGCCCATAATATCTCCTTAGTGCTTGGGTCAGCATTTGGTATTGCAAAATCCCATGTTTGGCATGTACTAGAGGTTAAGGGGCCCAAAGAAATCAATTATGCGTACGTTATAGCGGCTATAAACAGTCACCAGCTTCATTATTTTTCTCTCTCTTGAAGTTAATAAGACAAAACTCAGGGCCATGTTACTGAGCAAACTCTTCTATCCTGAAGACTTTTCCATGGTGGAAAACTTAAAGTTACAGCTTTACTTTTGATTGTTATGAACACTGACCCTGGAGACTCCTTCCAAAGATGCGAAATAAATGGCTCCTTAATGAAAACTTCACCATATCAACAACAATTACAAACATGTTTTAATCCATTTATGTGAACTGTCCATGTCCCCAAGAACGTTGTGAAATTATCAGACACCTTCTGACCAATCAGAATCAAGAGTTCAACAGAGCTGTGTAAACAAAAGCGATGCTCAGAGTAATGTCAGAGGAGTGTCTCTTGTTAGAAATGCAGGGTAGTCATGTTTTTTGTCTCCTTGATGAGCTGGTCAGTATTAGCATTGTCCAGTGTTTTTGCTAAAGAACAAATTTTGGACCAAATAGGAACTTCACCTAATCCCTAATTTAATAAATTGTCCTCGGTCAGCATATCAGTATCAGGTGCATCGGCACATATTAATAAACACTATACGTGTCTGCATATTTCATAAACAATATTTGTCTGTATTTCAAACCTCTAACAAAATTCCATCCTGTATTGTTTTTTTTATTTCTCGCTCCTTTGTTAATTCTTTTATTTTTTTCCAGTCTCTCTTATTAGTTGGCTGATATTTGAGGTGCAGTTTGCCGTCATGGCCTCTCTGTTTTGGATGTGAGACCTCCATTTGCATGTGTTCCTTTTTTTTTTTTCCTGTGGTTTGTTAGAGAAGGAAAAATAGTGAGAGGAACAGTAAAAATGAACCCTTTTCCTCAAACAAAACTAATTGGATGGAGTCCACTGTACAACATGCAATTATGGCGCCTCAGTGTTGCATTACTTGCTGAGGATGTAAAACGCGGCCCGTTCCTCAACGTCTTTCTTTATGAGCACTTGGACTAGTTTGGCAGTTTCATCAGAAATTGGTCTAATTAACCTCAACTTATATAAATTTTTTTGTCTGTTAGGTACATGCTTTATTCTCAGACATAAAGTATATCAGGTTATGAGGTGGAAATGAAGAAAGAAAAGAAAGTGTGAAGTATTTGTATTTTTTTTAAAGGAAGCTGTCGTTTTTAAGCCTGCACTAAAATAATTGGGATCCAAAAAAGAAAAAAAAAACGAGAAAAGAAATATATATAGTAGATGTTTTTTTTACTCTCTAAATCACTCTCAACAAAACGTATTTGATGTTTCTTATTCATTACCTGGTTTGGACAGGGCCCTCTAGAGATGACTTTGAAAGACTATCTCCAAGGCCTAATTAGAAATAACAGCTCGCCTTTTGAATTGTCAACTCTCACCTCAAGCAGGAAATACTAAGTCTTGCATTTTAAGCAGCTCGGTAAATGGATGGTGTGGGTGTCTAACTTTCTTTGACCTTAGCTGTATTTCCATGATGGGTATAAAATGACTTTGGGTTTGGAACACACTCATTTGCTCCGTTTCATTCTTACTCAGGTTCTGCCTGTGTGTGTTTGTGTGTGTGTCTGTGTGTGTTTGTCTTGCTATGTTCTCGTACACGATGCTGTAAAGGTTATTTTCCGCTGCACAGCATGCTTCCTGTAAACATTACAATCCATCAGACGAAGAGCAAAAAAAAAAAAAAAGACGGTTTGTTTTCACACTTAAAGGAGACATGAAATAGAGTGTCCTTAACTTAATCACCACCTTGTTTCACTACATTTGCATACATTTGCATATTAATTGGACTAGAGATTAAAACTGGTTTTGTAATTTTAATTAAGTGTCCACAAAGGTATATGATTAGAACTGTTTCAAATACAGGCTGACATAACTAGCAGCCAGTGCTTTTGGAGCTGCGTCTCCTCTCCGCCTCTCTGTAGATGAGGATTACTTTCAGGAAATGCCTGTTTTATGATAGTAATTTTTAATCTTTAGTAGATTACGGAGGAAAGTAGATGGGAGGGAGGGAGGGAGGTAGGAAGCGGGCGAGCGGAGGTGGGGTGGGGAATCGGAATCATTTTCATTTCTCAAGATCCGTCTCCCGTTCCGTTGATTTGAAGCACTCGATGAAGAAAAAAAAAGGTCTTTTGTTGCTTTTCCTGATTGCAAATTAAGAGCCTTAGCTGCAAGTGTAAAAGAATGGAATTTTGATTTAGCGCGCAAGTAAGCAAATTATGCAAATGAATTTATAAGAGCGCAGAAAGGAAGGCGGTGAGAAACCGTACTTTTCTGCTGTACCGTTGGAAGTCTTTATTATTATTATAGAAGTCTTTATTTATTATATTATTGGAAGTTTTTATTAAGGCACTACAGGTAGAAAAGACAATTTTGGTCATTCATCCATCCATCCATCCATTTTCCATACCACTTATCCTACACAGGGTGGCAGGGTAGCCTGGAGCCTATCGCAGGGGACTTAGGGCACAAGGCAGGGGACACCCTGCATGGGGTGCCAACCTATTGCAGGGCACAATCTCTCTCACACACACACATTCACACACTACAGACAATTTGGAAAATGCTGATCAGACAACAACGCCGATGTCTTTGGACTGGGGGAGGAAGCATGGGGAGAACGTGCAAACCTGTACGCGGGGGTAGAGGGGGTTTGAAGCCCAACCCTGGAGGTGAGAGGCAGCAATTTTGGTCATGCCAATTATTTTTTTCAGATTTTTGGATAAACTGCAACATGTTTACCCACTATTACCCATTTTAAAAAATGTCAAAACTTAGAAATATGTTATTTTCCCTGTTCTTGTCCACTCACAGCCACCGCATTATCTGAAAATTATTAGCAACTTTGAAGAAGGCCTTATTTCTGCCCACATCATGATGTACACTCACTGTACACTTGGATAGGGACACCTGTACCCCTGCACATTCATGCAACTATGCAATCAGACAATCATATGCAGCAGTGCAATGCATAAAATCATGCAGATACACATCAAGAGTTTCAGTTAATGTTCACGTCAAACATCAGAATGAAAATATATGATCTCAGATGGCATGGTTGTTAGTGCCGTATGGAAACCGCTGATCTGGGATTTTCATGCTCAACAGTCTCTAGAGTTTACACAGAATGGTGCAAAAACATCTGATGAATACTATTTACACACGTACATCTCATGAAAAACATCTCATGAGTACTATGGTCGGAAATGCCTTATTAGAGGAGAAAGACCAGACTGGTTAGAGTTTTCAGGAAGGCTACGGTAACTCAAATAGCCACTCTTTACAACTACAGTGAACAGAAAAGCAACTCAGAATGCACAGCATGTCAAACCTTGAGGCAGATGGTCTACAACAGCCGAAGACTACACTGGGTTCCACCCTGTCAGCCAAGAACCGGAATCTGAGGCTACAGTGGTACAGATGAAGATTGGAAAAAACATCGCCTGGTCTGATGAATCTTGATTTCTGCTGTGCAGATGGAAGGGTCAGTGTTTGGAGTCAACATCATGATCCATTGATCTAACCTGCCTTGTGCCTTGTAAACAGTCCAGGCTGGTGGTGGTGGTATAATGGTGTGGGGAATGTTTCCTTGGGAGATATTAGACCTCTTAATACCAATTGACCATCATCTGAAAGGCATATAAAATTATTTGTCATTGTGATGTACGTCAATTTACTTGATAAAACTTATTAACCACAATTACTAGTGAAATACCCTTTTTTCTATGTTCAGAACCAAAAATCCAATCGAAATCAAGTTAATGACACTTTTTCACAAGATTAAAGAAGACAGGCAGTTTGGTGTAGTTCATCTTCAGCAGATTAACCCTGCTCCTGGTGAGCTGAGGTCATCATTCTGAGACAGACATAAGGGCACAAGGTTTCTAAGAATTGAATAAATTGAGAGCTGGAGGAGTCTTTTAACTGAATCTCTCAAGGTATGTTGAGATGATGAAGAGGAAAACATGTTTTTTTTTTCTTTTGCTATCCCAACCATCTTTCTATGTCTGAGAAAGTCTTGTACAATTGCACAAATTTTCTGACGCAATTATACTGAAGTCAGGCTATCTTGTGGGCGAGTTTAGGTGGAACACGATATTGCTGTAATGTCTGTTTGTTGTGGTCTGGAACATTTTTGAAAGACATTTGGAAACATTTTGCCTATAAAAAATACTTAACTATTTAAGCAAGGGGATACAGTTTCAGTGCATACTTTTCACCTCACATTGTCTTGGAGTAATAGTGGTTCTGATTCGACTAAATCAGATCATGTGTACGTTTTAAGTCCAGAGGAAACTGACACTGGCAAGGCTGCAGACAAACTTCGGGTCTTGCCTACTGACGAGGATCTTTCCTCCATCCCAGTGTATAACATCTAATCATCCCAAGTCCAAACTGTTTCTACATGGATGGATGAGGTAGCAGAGTTGAGTGTATCCTCCCATCCCTGGTTCACTCTGTCATTTATTCCACTTTTCCCAAGCTGTGTTTTGGGTAAGCCATAACTTACTAAGCTTGACTTGATGTTTTTCCCCCTTTCTCTCTCCATAAATTGCAGCTTCTTAAATTACTAAGCTGTCCTAATAGGTACAACCTGTACTGAACCAAGCCTTTTGAAATGCAATGCACATCCTCCTTTGCTACTTACATGCGCAGGATAAAGGCTATCGATGCTCAGCAACATGCAATCCCGAGTCCTCTGTTGCAAATTCGCTTGGCCTAAAACACCACTCCTGTTGCCAAAGCCTCAAATGTGGTTTCTATTCCTTCATCATCGAGTCAGAATCTTTCCATTCTCACGCCGTCGCTCTCTTTCTCCGGCCTGTCAAAAGCCAAAGATGTCAGTGACTTGTTTGTGTTCTGGCATCTTGAAAAGCTCTACCTTGTTAAACATGACTTTGCTGCTTAAACTGGAGCTCAAGGCTTTGATGAAACACTGGTTGGAAACCAATAACGGCAGCAGAGGGTATTATTCAGTGCAATAGGGAAGAACAATCAATCCATGAATTTTGATACCCAGCCCAAGACGGCGCCAACATGGTCTCCCTGTGAATTTTTTAAAGAATTTTTCTGAGCCAACAAAGCAAATGGTTAAGGTTAGAATGAGGGGCTGGGTTGGCGGACATAGCCTGTAATGAATCTAATGAAATTGCTCTTGCTCATTAGATGTCTTACAAATTTCGGTTCAGTTGAATTAAGTGCGTGTAGTGAGGATTTAATACTGGAATTGCGCACATCGGTATTCAGACTTCAGATGTAACAGACTTAAGTGCTACTCA
Source organism: Pangasius sanitwongsei (assembly GCA_037576675.1). Lineage (NCBI taxonomy): Eukaryota > Metazoa > Chordata > Actinopteri > Siluriformes > Pangasiidae > Pangasius > Pangasius sanitwongsei. The sequence continues at coordinate 29,898,873 of CM075004.1, read as the reverse complement.
GTTTGCTGAAAACAGAGGCGTATCTTAGTTACATGCAATTTAGACCTTGAAATTGAGCCAACTTTTCTTATTCGTATTATGTCCAGCGCCACTGTCTGACAGTATGATGTAACTACAACCACCATGTCATGCTGAAATTCATGTTTTGGGCTCTAAATATACTCAATAATCTTATGGAATACCACTCAAGACCAAAAATAAATATGTAAAAATGACACTATGAAATTAATTAATAGCATTTTCCTTCAAAGTCCACAAAAAAAGTATCTTAGACAGTATCTTAATCAGAGACATTGCTTATCTTGAGGACTGAATTTTTATGGATAAAAGTATGAAAAAATCTTGCTTCAGATGAGCTGTAAGCATAGAAGATGAGTGCTCAGTCAGCTTATCCTTTAAACCATGGGCATATGGTCTTTATCGGAGAGTGCAAAGACTTAACAAAAACACTTTTAATTTAACTCAAAATAGCAAATAGTAGTAAAATAGACTATAAACAATGCACATTATGATTTCATGACACTGATTTAGTATCTTTTACTTGCGCATGGTGTGCTGGATCAAGTGCTATTTTAATTCAATCAAATTTGCAGGAATTAATGTAATAATTACAAATAGGACCAGTCGCATGGCAACATATTGGAAATATACTAGACTCCTATTAGATGTTTATGTCAATGCCATCTTCTCATTCATAGATCATTGTGTCAGTTTTTTAAACTTTTATTTATTGTTATTAAGTCGTGGCCTAATGGTTAGCGAGTCGGACTTGTAACCCAAAGGTGAACTTGAAGGTTGTGGGTTTGAGTCTCAGGCTGGCAGGGACTGTAGGTGGGGGAAATGAATGACCAGCACTCTCCTCCACCCTCAATACCACGATTGAGGTGAGACCCTTGAGCAAGGCACCGAATCCCCAACTGCTCCCTGGGCGTTGCAGCAAAAAAGGCTGCCCACTGTGCAGGTTATTTGGATAATCATAATGGTTTAGCTAAGCAAGTGCATAACCCAACTCTGAATATGAGTAACTTTCCTGCTTAAATATTGATTTACTTTTGGACTTAATTCGGCAACTCTGAATATTCCCCAAGCTCTTCATTTTTATGATTAATTTGTTGATTCATTTTTCAGTCTCATCACATTTCCTTAAACAGAAATACATTCGATTTTTTTGCAGGCATATTTTTGAAAGCATTTTTGAGTTTGAAATATGTTTGATTTTGAAAAAAAATGAACATATCTTGTGGAAATGCTTCAAACTAGTATACTGTTTGACCTTTGGCGAGACATATTGTTCTTTTCTAAGGTTATGTTAGGAGTAAGGAAGGAGTTCTCTGTCTGAAAAGAGATGTGGAACATTCTGTTACCTTTGACCTCATGGACCTGGTAACAACCAGCCTGAAACCAACACCTTCATCTGGATTCCTATCTTTGAGGAGGAGGAGAAAGAGAGCAAATGGTAGAAGGCAAAACCGCTTGCACCTTTTCAGCAGCAGAGATTGAAAACAAGCGGAGGCATGTCATGGACTGACAGCATAGGTGGCATGTAATGGATCCAGCACGCCTTTCTCCTGGACTATTATCATACATAAAATGGTCCGTAAACACGACCTTTTTGCTTGCTAATGGAATTTGTCAACATGAAAGAGACGTTATTGTTGGCCTGTCCTTTGTCTCCTCTGAATTTGCTGCCAAATCCCGACCCCCGCCTCTCCTGCGAACGTTTAGCATTAGCTCGGGGAACTCGAGAGAATCGTGCGGCATAATGAAATTACCTCAGCGCAAACAAATAAGGTCAAACTCTCAAGGAGAAGAGCATTGGAACCAGATTGCGCTAATTATGTACCAGGTTCTTCAGCGCATCCACAAAGGCATCACTGTAATGAAAGATGAGCCAAAACCATCTTGCTAATATCATTTTAGCTTCATGCTAAATCACTGCCTATGAGTAGGCCTATTGTCATTACGGTGTAAACATATTAGTTGGGCCTCACTTTATGGGAGGCTGCGGTACTGAAAAACGCCTTGAAAATTACGATTAAAATCAGGGATCTTGTGAAAATTGCTTTGTTTACTGGGACTGTTTGCGTATCGAGGGAATTGTAGATGCTCAACTGTTGTAATCATATTAAACACAAAGCTGTGATTCTGGCCTAAAGGAAGAGCTCACGGTCCCAAACGGCTGTTTAGCTAGACCGTTATCATCTGCAATTAGTTTTACCTGCTTCCTATCGCTCTGGTGCATCTTATTACCTACACTGGCATGACTGAGCTTTTGTAATTATTGACCATGACTTATTTTAATTAGTTTACTTGAGCAGAATGAAGAAGGAGGGAGGTTTGTGTGTGCGTGTGTGTGTGTGTGTGTGTGCATGGTGGGGGGCCCGAGGCTGTTCTCGCTGCTATGATTTACCCATCTGGCTGCTCACACACTCTCCAGTCTCTGTACCTGTGCAATCTTTCCCTCATCTGACACACACTGTTGACAGAAAAATGCTCTGTCAGCACAAACCCTTTCACCGACTTTTTTTTTCTTTCTATTACCACCTCGTTCAGCGAGACAGAGTTCCCCGGCGAGGGCTATCAATAAATTTGACAGACCGAGCCGAAGACCACCTGTGTTAACTCAGGAGGAATTTGCTGAGTGGACACTGCTACGCTCATATTTCACATGTTACTGTGGCGCCGTTTGCCACTTGCTCTCCTCCATCACTGGCTTGTGTTTTGTAATCTCTGCTAAACTGAGTGAAAACAACACAGGATTACGGACATCAGGAATCCAGCAAGGACGTGGCTGAGGGAATTTTGGTTAGAAGGCAGGTCCTTATGTTTGTCTACTCACTTAAGGAGCACTGGAGAGTGTTTAGGCGTTTTTGCGTCTCTTTATTATCCAATACTTTTTCATATTTTTTTACACCTAATATTGTATTCAGATAATCCTTGTTTGGCCTGACTAGACATTTGTCTTTTGATCACAGCATACGTAGCAAAAAGTCCCAGCCAATATCAACTCACATCCAAAGAATTCTTTTTATGATGTGAGATTTTTGGCTGCAATAGCTTAAAAAACAGACCAAACTCTAACCGTGTAGAAGCCGAATGATGCGTCTGCATTAACCTGTATTTTTGCCTTTGTGTTGTGATGCAGAGAGGAGGATCATCGGTAAATGTAGCATGAGGAGATGCAGAGAAGTGCTAGCACGCAGTCCTCACATGAGCTAAATATGCATGGCGCTATGCGTTAAGAAAATGCTGATTGGTTGGCTAGGAGGCATGTCTAATTAAATCAGCCCGTGACAGGAATGGATGAAAAATGTTCTGTAAAAATCTCAGTTTAAACATTTTCATGTTGGTGCTTTTAATAAAACCTTCTCCTCTGTGATAAAACTCTGAACACTGAACAGCGAGTATAAATTAACACAATAATTTTGCCCCTGTGGTTCATGTTTACAGCATACACAGCGTTTTTGCAATGTAGAGTTACAGGAAAAAAAGCATTATTCCACCCTTCTGATGCCAAAAGTTTCAGTACTTGCAATCATGCAATCAAAAAATCAAAAAGATTCCCCTAACAGAGCGATTAGCAAAGTATAAGAATCAAGGTACAGGGGAAAGGAGAGAAAATATAACCCAGTGTGTAACAGATTTCCTGCACAATAAAGTTAAAACCAAGCTTTAATGAAAAGTGTTCATTTCTGTCTGAATGAATATAATAGCACTAAAGATGAAATAGCACTAAAGGTGTGTACGCTGATGCTTTAACACACGCCGCAGCTGCAATAGGCACTTTTTCAGTTTACCTGATTCTTATGAGAGTGCTGAATGTGCATGGCATTTATTGCCCCTATTCATTCCCCCTGACGTGTGTATAAACCTGCGTGTGTATATTCAGCAGGTCTGGTGTTGCTAGAGCTGATTTTGTTTAAAGTCCATGACTCTATTATTAGTTATTGTAACTATAATATGTTTATAGTTATCCTGAGAAACCCTTTCAAATAAATAAAATTGTGAGATTTTCTACTATATATAGTTCTGAGGCTTTCCTGCACTGAAGTTTCTCTTTGCATGTATCGTAATCAGATGTAAAGTTCCAGCATTTAGTTGCAAAGTTGCATTTAGGAAAATTCACATTTAAAATTATGGCCAAAATAATTATACAGTAAGTTTAAAATAGGAAATGAGTTCTTGCTTTGATTATCAGCATCATCCACAACCGTCTCTTTGTCATCACCTGCGGTAAAAATGACGGCATTGAAACGCAAGCATTACCGTTGTCTCTCATCATCAAAGTCGTCTCGTCACTCAAATGATCTCATTCGACGCAAACAATGGTAGAGAAATATTTCTTGTCTTTTGATTAGGCCATTTAAACATTTTAAAACTTTATCCGCTGCCACCTGTATAAAGTGTGTAAGCGCTCTTCTTTGTTTTGATGATGCTTGGCACACAAGCATCGTCAGCCACATTTTAACGGCCAGTACTGATTACAAACTGAATTGATTAGGTTTATGTCCATTCCAATTTGGCATGTAGCTATCCAACAACTTGATCAATTCATCAATTCAACTTGATCATTCATTGCATGAGGAAATCACACTTAGCTAGCTGTGCAATTTTAGCGATCTTTTAAGATTATAACTTGTCACATTGTGTATGAGATCCACATAAAATCTTGGCTGAATTCTACAATGATATCATGTGTTTTGCGTGTACTATATTGACTAAATCAACGACATTGTGTGTTCTCCATGGCGGATGATACGATGAAGATCCGCTAATGATAGACATGCAAATACAGATAATTACTACATTCTGCTTATGTCATTCGCTCAAGCGCGAAGCAGAAAATGCAGAAGAAGCAGAAACAAGAGACATTTTTCAAGGTGAGCTTGTCGTAACAAAGATATGTTTTCTGCCCATTTGTTTTATTTACATTCGCTACTGTATTTGTAGCTGTCTCCTATTGGTGGCTTTTTAGTCGAGCGTCATAGCCACATTCACTCTCTGAGATTGTAATAAAAAACTTCTAACACTGACATAACCTTGTTGTCAGCCGTCTTAGTTCAAATGGGACTAAACTAGCCAGTATGTCACTTTATGTGTTCTAAGACCTCCGATATCAATTCACCACCAAAGAATTTTTTTTTGCGATGTGCAATTTTTGCAATAACAAAAACAAAAATTTTTTAAAATAGTTTTTGTGGTAGCAAAAACAGGCTAAAAAAATTAACTAAGGCTGCTTTTTGCTAGCTTCTTACCCAACATCTTTGCAGGAAGAATACCCAAGCAAGATTATAAAGTAAATAAAACATTTCCATGTTGTTTTGGTGAAATATACTGTATGTATTTGTTCCTAAAGCATTTTATCAGCAGAAAGACAACATTTTTTGGTCGAAACCTGATTTTCCAGTCATTTTTGGCCTTCAGAATTCAGCCAGTGGGTTTTCCCAGGCTGCTACACAAATGAATGTCTCCACATAGGAGTAAAAGAAATGCTGCCGTACAGAAGAAGAAGAGGAAAAGAAGAGTAAAAGAAATGTTGCTATTCAGCACTCATGACAATCATATGGGCTCAAAAATGTTCCTGATATGACGGATCAGTGCTGAAATGTCTTTCTTGACCTCCCTGATCCAAGCCGATTGACGAGGATTGAGTTTATTAAGTCTCAGGTTTGGTCAGAGTTCTGCATCTGACAGGTCTTCCCTCCGTCAGCAGCAGAAGGGTTTGGACGATTTCCTTCTCTCTCTCTCCAGCAAAATGGTAGAATGTAGCACATTAAACAGCTAAACCACTCAGAACCTGAAATCCCCCTGGGGGTGAGGAGGTGCTGGTGGTAGCTACACTTCCCCAGTGGGAGATGACAAATGCCATATGTCCCCAACACAGCAGTTGCTCTAATCCAGCACTGCACCGGCCTTAATGCCTGACCTGACACCACAATAAAGCTACAATAAGCAGGAAAGTCTACAGCTTTTTGCTTACATCAAAGATAATTTCACGATAGAGCTTTCACAACATGCTCCATTTAATAAAGTCATAAGGGAATATGGAATGGAATGGAATTTAACAAGAACATTAACAAGAACATTATTTATTAAGAACGTTATCATCATGAACTTAATATTCCTGAACTTGCATTTCCTCTTTAGTCCTAAGCTTTTGATAGCTCTATGGTCAACCATGTTCATTTCAGACACATTGCGAGTAATCTCTCAAGTCATGATTTGTGCTGCGCCTCCGGACGTACGTACATTCAATCCTCCCTTTTAGGAGCCTACACTCACCGAACACTTCTCCAATCTTTTTCCAATCTTAACTGTACAGTTTCAGTGCTCATCGTAGCCTCAGATTCCTGTTCTTAGCTTGACAGGAGTGAAATTTGATGTTATTTTCTGTTTTTGTAGCCCATTCTCATCAAGGTACAGGGTGTTATGTGATCTGAGATGCTTTTCTGGTCACCACGGTTGTAAAGAGTGGTTATTTGAGTTGCCATACCCTTCCTGTTAGCTCGAACCAGTCTCTGTCTCTTATTATGTCTCTTATGATTATTATTTAGTAGCTGGTCTGAGGCTGAGTCTGGCCTCATGTAACCTTTTCTGTCACTGTTTAAAAAATATATATAGCACATAAAAGACATCGTAATACGCACAAAACATTAAGCATGACAAACCGCCTGGTCCAATATATGCGCGTTGCAGGTATGAAAAGGCAATGAATATTCATATGCATTAGAATATTAAATATTGATTTATTTATGTGTCTGCCATTAGGGGTCATCATCTGGATCAGCAAACGATTTTTCAAAGCCTTGAAATTTTTATGCCATGACAGGCACATTAAGCAGTGGGGAAAGGAAATGGTGACATGCACACTTTCATCGCCCCTCCTTACGGAATTTACACCATAAAAATGGCTTGCAATATTACAATGCAAATCCCTTATGGGAGAATACCTGTGCATGGCGGGGAATTATAAATCACAGAGGATTCCACCTCAGCTAACTCTCCTTTATTACCAAATTATAGGAGTGTGTATGTGTATGTGTGTGTGTGGATAGAAAAGGTTATGATGGATTCTTTGTGTGTGACACACGGCAGCATTACGGTGCCTCCGTTTGTCAGGCCAACATTAAGGGCTAATTTTGAAAATCTAGCGTGCAGTCAATTTCCTGCAGCCGCCGGCTGAAAGGTAGGCCGGTGACAGGAAAGCTAATTTAGCTCGGCTTATTTACCACTATGCATCATCTCAGAGCATGACGCTGACGCGCAGACCGGCCCGATTAAAAATTACACCGGTGCCCAAGCACGGCCTGGATATTTATGATGACACTGTGTGTTTGGTGAGGTAGAACACAGGGAAACCCCCTGTAGGAAAAAAGTGCAGCCATGCAAAAGAGTGTGTGTGTGTGTGATGAAGAAAAAGGCCAACCTGGCAAATGTATCTTTTTAATAACACCCAGAAAGATTAATACCGTTTACCTTGGAGAGTGATGAAGAGAGCAGGAATATGTTAAAGGATCGGTTAGATAGGTGAGCCGTGTGTGTATGTCTCATACACACACACACACACACACACATATACACACAAAGAGCAGCTATGTGATAGCCATGTGATACACACCAGATCTGAGCTATTTGTTGTACAACAGGAAGAAAGAAGAAGGATAGGTGGAAAGAGAAATCAAACTGTTGTGAGCCTATAACCATCTGTCAAAGGCTCGCAGAGATGAGGGCGAGATTAGGGGGAATAAACAGAAACAGCGCAGAGCCCTCAGGCAACTGGGGGAAGAAAGAGAGAGAGAGAGAGATGAAGAAGAGAAGGGGAAAAAAACTCACACTGGGACAGTGATGACATTGTAATTCAAAAGCAGCCAGAGATTACAGTGTGTAACCTGCGCTGACAACAGACAGATGAGTGCCCATATCACGCTTCAAGCTGCATGCGGCTTTTACCATAGTGAAGATGATGATGATGATGATGATAGTGGAGATAATGATGTTTTTGATGTTGGGGGTTATGAAAAGTATTTTCTTTCCACTGATTTGTCTATAGAACAATACTATAGGGCAGAGATGGGCTCAACCTTGCCCTCTCTCTCTCTCTCTCTCTCTCTCACTCTCGCAGCTTTAGAGAGACATCTCGCAGCTCCTGAGGCAGCGAAGGATCCGTGTAAATTTACCGTGAAGGCTCTTAGAAGTGCTATTCAAGAGGGAGATTTCCTTTAAAGCTCTCATTTAAAACCTTCAGAAGACAAAAAAACGTGCGCTTTCCTCACGAGGCCCCCCATTTTGCCATTTCTGCTCATGATCCTCAAATGCTCACCAGTACCTTTTTAAAATTGTGAATTAAGTGACTTAAGTGTTGTCTTTCTTTACTGTCAGCTATTGGATGAAATCCGAGTGTCCATCTCGCTCAATTTTTTTCATATACTCTATATGTCCAAACTTTCATAGAGATGATTTACATAAAATTGTTAAGATATGTAATCTAATTTTGACGAAAAAAATAATTCGGAGAAAAAAAAAAAACAGGGATAGTTTCTACAAATCCAAGAGGACTAAATATTATCATCTGTATAATTTCTGGTTTTAAGGTTAAATTCTGTTTTTAAATATTAAGTCTTGACCTATGAGAATGATACCAAGCTAAGGTTAAAAAAAAAAGAAAAAAAAAAGTGGCTCTATTTCTCCAAATTATTTTTAATTAGATTTTTTGTCCTTCAGTCATTTTATTTTTTCATTTTATTTTTATTTTATTTTTTTTATTTTATTTTTTATTTTATTTTAATGTATTATTTATTTATGTATTTATTTAAAAATAAAATTCCATTCCATTAATTGTTAGCTTTGGCTGGCTGACTGTAAAAATGTGATTTTTTTTTTTCTGTCCATTTGTTTTTTTTTTTGTCTGTCTGTGAATGTACTCACATAGGTGTGTGTGTGACAATGTGTGTTCTGCCCTTTCCTCTTGCCCTTGTCATGCTGTCTGTGCTATATGCCCCTGTCTGGACTTTCAGGTCAGGATTGGACCGTGCCACTGTCTGTCAAACTCCCACCCGCCCTGTCACACACACAGCTCCCAATCCCACAATTTCATCTGACCTCCCGTCTCTTGTTCTCAACAGGGAGTGGGGATCTTTGCTCCTTTCTTCCCTATTTCTCTCCCCTCTAGTCTTTTCCCTCAGGAGGGCTGCACTCATTCCCTTTAAAAAAAAAGCTGTATACAGCTGAGAGTGCTGCTTTAAACCTGCAAGCAAGAACAGTTCTTCTGACTGATCACCTTTATCCATCCTGATGTGTGTGGTCTTTTCCAGGATGACCCCACCCCCATCAACACAACGCAGGAGCTCACTGAATAGTAGAAAATGGTATAAATCATAAAATCATATGCTACTCTATGGCCTTCACTCACCAGATATCAACCCGATCAAACACTTTTTGGAAATTCTGGAGCGATGTGATTGACAGCTACAGTGCTCTCCACCACTATCATCAAAACACTAGCTGAGGGAATCATGTTCATCTTTTTGAAGAATATGATTCAAGTTCACCCATCCACGGCAGTTCCAGAGACTTTTAGAATTGACACCAGAAGCCGTTCTGGTGGTTTTTGGTGGCCTAACATTAAGCAACTGATTGAAAGGTTGTGTGATGGGTCCTTAACCCTCAACTGCTCATTTGTATCCTGACTCAACTGAAAGTCACTTTGGATAAAAATCTCAGCCAAATCAGGTAGCTGTCAATATGAATGTTCTATGTTAGACCACAAGATTTTCTCAGTTCTATGCAAATTATGTATGATGCATTAACCGTCAATTCCAAACAATCGGCTTGAATGATTGCTTGGACCAATTCTTTTAAAATAATATTAACTGTGGTCCTATGGTGGTCAATTTTCCATTGATTGACAGGGTAGAGGGCGGTTATACCTATATGAAAGTAACCTCCAGTCTTAAATTTGGATTTAAATCTGATTTAAGTCTAATTTTTAATTGGCCTAGTCTATGACTCCTGACTCATCTTTTTACTTTTTCACAATTTCTACTGAGTCCCATACAGGGTGTATTCCTGCCTCGTGCCCAGTGTTCCCAAGCCCCAGGATAAAATGTTTTGCTGAAGATGAATGGATGAACAAATTTTTTTATTGGATTTTGCATGTGTAAATATACCATCTTGTTTGTACCATTGTAATCCTAGAATTCCAATAATTCATGCCAGTGCATATACAGTCAGGTCCGGAAGTATTTGGACAATGACAGAGTTTTTGTGATATTGCCTTTATACACCGCCATGGATTTGAAATAAAACAATCAAGATGTGATCGAAGTGTAGACTTTCAGCTTTATTTCACGAGGTTCCACAAAAATATGGCATTTACCATTTAGGAATTACAGCCATTTTAAGCAAAGTACCTCCATTTTCAGGGGC
>CM075004.1:29848160-29869804 GCA_037576675.1 Pangasius sanitwongsei | reverse complement strand
AAATCACAAAAACTCTGTCATTGTCAAAATATTTACAGACATAACTGTATATATATATATATATATATATAAAATATTTTTATTTATTTGTTTGTTTGTTTGTTAGTTTATTGAACATGTTCACTCTCCATACAAAGTACCTGCAACCAAAAACTGCTCTCACTCAGGTGTAATGCCAGCTGACACTCTTTCAACTTCAACCTGATCCCCAGATTCACCCCAGTGTTAAACCCCTGTGTATGTGTGTGTGTGTGAGTGTGTGTGTGTGTCTAATGGAAACCCTGGAATACCCGATGGGGAGAAGAGAAGTGCACACAATCACCAAGAGAGTGTGTTTTACATTAAAAATGCTTTTGAGCAGAAGTGACACGGCCCCTGAATAATGCAAGGCATTGGGCTGCGCCGAGCAATATGCATTTTTAATTACTAAAGTGACTAATATCTAGGTTTCTGCTTTGAGGTTTTAGTTTCATGAAAAATGCATGTGTGTGACGGAAGATCTCCACACACCTGAGCTGCTGCTGGGTGAAGTGATGGATCTTTAAAAATGTTTGTGTGTGTGTGTGTGGTGGATTGGGAAAACCCTTCAGATATAGTTGAATTCTGGCAAGTTGAAAAATTCTAGTTTTGGACAAAATTGGGTTTTTCTGTTTGTAACATACTTTGACACCTCAACTTTAAGAAACTATAAATATATTTCACCAGAATGAGACGGGAATGCTTTTATTTACTTTTTAACCTTGCCTTGGCTATCTTCCCACAAAGATGCTATGTAAGGAGCTAGTTTTAGTAAACACAGTGGTTAAAAAAAAAATAGAAAAAAAAAAGTGCATGAAGACAGCTAGCTAAAACCTCACTTGCTACACTATATGGCCAAACGTACGTGGACACCTGACCATCACATCTGTATGTGTTTGTTGAACATCCCACTCCAGATTTAGTCCTCCTTTGCTGTTATAATAACCTCCACTCTTCTGGGAAAGCTTTCCACTAGATTTGAAGTATGGCTGTGGGGAGTTGTGCTCATTCAGTTACAAGAGCATTAGTGAGATCAGGCACTGACGTTGGGTGAGAATTTCTGGGGTGCATTTGGCGTTCCAGTTCATCCCAAAGGCTTTCTTCCACTCCAGAATTGACAATGTCCGTGTTCATGGACCTCACTTTGTCCACAGTGGCATTGTCATGCTCCAGAGAAGTAAACTCTTAAAGCCACAGCATACAGAGACATTCTAGATAATTGTGTGCTTCCAACTTTGTGGCAACAGCTTGGGGAAGAACCACATATGAGTGTGATGATCAGGTGTCCACAAACTTTTAGCCATGTAGTGTAAGTGTGATTTCCTGACACAGTGAATGTCACACTTTGATCAAGTTGTTGGATAGCTATGTGTGGTAGAAAAACAGATATAAGCCTAATAAATTCAGTTTGTAAACAAGTACTGACTTTCAAAATGCCAAATGTCTACAATGCTTGTGAATGGAATTTAGTATTGCACAAGTAACTAGGGACTTCATATCCAAGCTAAGTTGTGTACTTGGATTGGATTCTCCCTCATTCTTTAACAAAAATAATAAGCATGAATAAAAGAAGGAGGAAAACATTTCAGATTTGCATTTGTGAAAAACTGACTCATATTGTCTGTAGAGAAACATTACAGTCACAGCTTATATCTTGAAAGCTACATTGTGTTTTCTCCTTGTGTATTTATCCAATCACCATTTAATGCTTGTGACGAGCAGTGTGAAAAACTAACTGAATAAATTTCATTGTGCTGGAAACACCACTGTTCCTGTTCCTCTCACAAAGACACCTCTAAGTACTAAACCTTGAGTCGAGCAGGTGAGAGAGCTGAAACGTAGTTTAATCGCTAATATTTGACCGATTAGCTGCTTGGTGAATAAGTAGCTGCTCGTTTGAAAGGAGGATGGGATTAGGCATTGAAACCCTTGCAGGAAGGGAGATTAGCTCTCCTCTCGGCCTATTCACTCTCACCGTGGCCCAGTTCTGACACAGTGAACACTACATGAACACCCAATGAACACTGCTTGAGCACTGCACAGGCTGACATGACACTTTTTTTGTCTTGCTGAAATATATAAATAAAACTGTAGGACAAGGACAAAGACACACAGTTTTCTCTTTTTTTCATAGGAACAATGTGCTGGATTCTGAGACGAGTTTCAAAGCGTTCTTATTAAATGTCGTGAATTCCCCCCTCAGTGCACTGCACGACTGCAGCATTGCAAACACTGCTTGCGCTTATTCGTTGTTCTCTATGTGTTTCATTTATGTCTGAGCATGTGACTACTGGTTCTAGTCCCCCGTATCTACTCCTGTCTTATCATTCTTTGGTTATTCTCTTCATCTGTATTATGTTAAATCCTCAATCTTTTTCTGTTTACACTATGTTGTGTCTTAGTATCTTCACGAAGTCTTGCCAATTGTATCATGCAATTCTATGCCTTATTTTCTGGTTTTCCCTCTTGTGCCTGTATTATTGTTATGGATTATGGATGTCAATTTTTGATGTTACCTACATGTGTATCAACCCCCATTATGGATACCGATTACGATTATTGAATTTGCGTAAATAAAGCCCATGCTGAGTATACGCACTTATCCTGCCTCATTCTCCAGCATGTTACATTATAGTTGCTAGTCTCCAGCCCTGACTTATACCAAATCTAAATTTTACAATTAGGAATTCTACTAAGCACTAACACTGCCCCTGAACCCTAAATTTAGCCTTTTAGCTAGCGAGATTTCATCTGAATTTTCAGGATTTGACCATATTAAAATTTGTCAGAGATCTCTGACAAGTTAAAACCTCTCAGCTTTCTTATAACATTCATTTTAAAATTTATTTTTATTAATACAACAGCGCTGATGAATTCTCAATTCTCATAGGTCAGAAGGTCTTAATTAATTTTCTATAGCAGCGGATTTCATAGTGGATCCAGCTGTAATGCAAATCATATGTTTATATTAATGTGTTTGTTCGAATATGTTACCGCTTCTACAGTAGCAGCTGTACAATTCACTGGGACTTGTATAGAAGAGAAATTAAAAACCATGCTGTTATTTATCAACAAAAGAAGAATAATTGTTGATAAGATGAAACTTTCTCTAAGGAGATTTATTTAATGTTTATGGATGGAGTCTCCAGTGTCAGTGCTTTGTAACACTTGGTAGATTTTCTGCCTTGAGAAAGTCTTCATGACCTTGGGTGTTCCAGTTTTTTGGTAACATGACAATGTGTATATATATATATATATATATATATATATATATATTTTGTCTTATTAACTTCTCATTTTTGGCTTATTAACTTCTGGTTTCTCTGTAAAACAATAAGTTGTGTTTTTTTGTTGTTGTAACTTCAAGACAGAAAAAAAAGGCTTGGTGATGGAACTCACTTGATTTGGATATTCCACAACATTAAATATAAAATAAATAGTCTAAGATTATGGAATTTTGTTCTTTAGTAAAAATAAAGCAATTTTTGGGAAATTGTGGTATAAGAGGAATAAAACTCTTCAAAACATGCTATTACTTGAAAATAATCAACTTCGTCATTGATTATTTTCCTATAACAGATATACTGTTTTTTATAATGTTGTATCTACATCTCTACTTCTCTTCTCTTCTCTTCTCTTCTCTTCTCTTCTCTTCTCTTCTCTTCTCTTCTCTTCTCTTCTCTTCTCTTCTCTTCTGTGTTCCAGTCATCTGCTGGAGTTTTAGACCAATTATGGTAATATCTTCTCTGAGAACTAAAACCTATTTACAACAACAACAACAAAGATAGACATTACCAAACTGTAGATGAGATTAACTTTTGTGAATCAGAAAAGTTTGAAAAGGATCAAAAGTTAGAATTGAAAAATGGTGGAAATGAAAAAATGAGTCATTAATCAATGGAGTCTAGCAGGCAGCAGTCCACCCACTCTTTATTTCCTTCTCTTTCTCTCTCTCTCTCTCTCTCTTGCTCTATCTGTCTTTCTTGACTTGTACAATACAGAAATACACGTTTGATTTTCACTCTTGGCTTCCTCACCATCCCAGTGGATGGAGGTGGATGGAGTAGGAGAGAGACCCTGGGTAAACGCACCACCTGACCTCCTGTACACCATCAACGCAAAATGTTAAAAACAGCACAGGCCTGGATCATACTTGGATCATTCCGATCATGTGACACAATCGTGGCTATACAAAATTCCCCTTAAATCAAAAACACATAAATTAATTGTAAATTGTGTCTTTATTAGATCAAAGTCTCTTTTACTTGATGCCAAAGAACTGATATGTGTGGGTTTTTTCTTTAGAAAGCGAGGCATGTTAATGCAACATATAAGTGCTCTTGGCTTTTTTTTTTTTAATCACCTCGATGAAGCTAAATGAGAGAGTGGAGAAGTGTTTATGGCGGTCCTCGAACTTGGCACGGTGTTGTGTGATTTTCATCAAAGGTGACAAGAACTTAAGCGAGTCCAGATGAGTTTTACTGCGAAAGAGAGAGAGAGAAAGCACTGAGATCTGATCTGAGCTGAGTTCTGATCCTTGTTAATGAAGCGGCACTCGGCCAGTAAATGTGGAGAGCATCGCCTCACTCACTCAGCAGCAGCACAGGAACAGGGCCTGCTCGGCACGTGGCACACACACCTTACCTCTTTCATGTGTGCCTGTTAGCTGCACATCCCACAGCTCTCATTTGGAGCGTGTGTGTGTGTTTACTTTATATACACTTTCATCTAAGGCCCTGTCTAAGAATGGAGATTATTTCCTTTCCCTCCACTTTCTGAGGAAGTATTGTGTAATTGAGGTCAAAGTGAAGAAAGAAAGAAAGAAAGAAAGAAAGAAAGAAAGAAAGAAAGAAATGATCAGTGAAAAAAATAGGAAGGAAAGTGGAGAAGGAAAGAAAAGAATTAATGATAAGTAAGAAGGAGCAAAAAATAAAGGAAAAATGGAAACAAATAAAAGAAAGAAAGGAGGAAAGAAGAAAGTATGAGAAAAATAAAAAAAAGAAAGAAGGAAAGAATGAATGAATGAAATGGAAGGAAGTAAAGGAATTAATGAGAAAGGAAAAAGGGAGGAAAAATAAGGAAAGTAAAATGAAAAAGTAGGCAAGAAAATGGGAAAGAAATTAAAAGAATGACAGGAGGAAAGAAAAAAGATGTAAGGAGTGGAAAAGAAATTATGAAGAAAGAAAGAAAGAAAGAAAGAAAGAAAGAAAGAAAAGTTGAATGCACTGTACAAACGGAAGTGAAGGAAAAGGAAAAAGAAAGATAAATAAATGGATAAACAGAGTGAAGACAGAAGACACATGACCTTCTTTTCCACGTGCTCTCACTGCACATTTCACGTCTCTGTAATGTGGTTAACCCTGAACGCCTCACATTCACGTTTCTCAGTGTAAATAATTCAAGAGACGTTTTGCTGAGAGCTGAAAGAAGTGCAGAATTATCTTTTATTTGTTTGTACCTTTCTCCTCCTGTCATTCTAATTTTAATAACACTGAAACGCGGATAAACGGGAATATCAGATATCCGCGGTGGAATTCTTTCTATGGTTGTTGACTTATTCTGTTGGAGATGTAAGAAGAACTCCTGACCCCAGAAATGATGGGTTTGGTCAAGACAGCTGAAGACTGAAAAAAGAAAGAGAGACAACTGGGGAGCGGTAAGAAAACCCAATATTGATTGATTGATTTATTTATTTCCCTTTTCTATGTCAAAGTTTTCTACAATCTGAATCTGAATCATTTGATTCAATTGAAGCATTTGAATCATTTGAATCAGAGGATAATATGCAATTATAAAATAAGGTGAAGATGCAAGTGTGAAAAAAGAAAAAAAAAGAAGTTAAGGCATGGAAAAGAAATGACCAAAAGGAAGGAAGGAAGGAAGGAAAGAAAGAAAGAAATGAATGAAAAAAATGTGAAACAAGAAAATAATAATGAAAAAAGCAGGAAAGAAATGAGAAATGAAAGAAAAGAGGAATAGGAATGCACAAAAAGATAATTAACAAAAGAAATAAAAGGGAAATAAGGGTAAGAAGGAACAAAATGAGGAAACAAGGAAAAAAAGCAAGGAAAAAAAGCATTAAAGAAAAATTGCAAAATAAATAAAAGATGTTTCCTACAATCTGAATCAGAGTCAGCTGAATCAATAGAATCTGAAGATAACATGCTATTAGTAACATACAGTAAAGCTGTGTGTGTGTGAGATACAGAAGAAAGAAAGAAAGAAAGAATGTGCCTTGCTCAAGGGTCTCACCTTAGTCGTGGTGTTGAGGGTGGAAGAGAGCGCTGGTCATTCACTCCCCCCACCTACAATCCCTGCCGGACCTGAGACTCGAACCCATGACCTTCAGGTTCACCTTCGGGTTACAAGTCCGAATAAATTGTGCATTTTAGTAGTCTGTGAACTTGAACATAGTGAGCATTTCTGTTCATACTAGACTACGATAGAGCTTACGTTGGAGTGGTGCAGGTAATGAGCTTCAGCACCATGAGCTTGTTCTTCCTGAATCTTTTATATATACTGCTGCCTGTCATTAAAACATTCATGGCTTCAGACATGCTCTCTATCTCTGTCATTTTCTGTCTCTCTTCCTCCATCTTCATCACTTCTCTCTCTCTCTTGCTCTCTTTCGCTCTCTCTGGCAGGAGGAGTCAGAGCAGATGGCCTGGAGTCACAAAGTTGCCGTCTGAGGCAGACGAGTGAGAAGTCTGAGCAATGTGCTCGTCTTTACCTGATCAGAGAGAGAGTGACATCCTGGCTGTGTGTTTCTATATCACATTTCCATATATAACACATATGTATATGTATGAAGGTTAAAGTAAATGAGCACATGGGTATTTTTGAGCTCATGGCACTGTTTTTTTTTTATTTTTTTTTTTTTATAAAGATAGAGTGTGTGTGAAGAGGAAAAATGAAAGAAATGGGGAAAATAAATGATGGGGCAAAGAAGTTTGGAAAAGGAATGATAAGAAAGAAAGAAAGAAAGAAAGAAAGAAATTAGAAAATAAAAATAAGGAAAGAAAGAAGGAAATAAAAAAGAAAGAAATGAGGAGTGAAAGAAAATGGATATAGGAAACAAAAAGAAAAGTGGTAGAAGGAACATACTGTGGAAGCAAAGAACATGGAAAGAAAAAAACTGTAAAAATGAAAGAAAAAAAGGAGGAAAATGATTAATGTATGGAAAAGAAATCATAAAAATAACATAAAAAGAAATTAGAAATGAAAAATAAGAAAAATAACAGAGGTACAAATGAGGTAGAAGAGTAAAGAGGAACAGGAAAACAAAAAAAGAGAAAATAAAAAAGGAAAGGGGAAGAAGGAACAAAACAAGGAAAAGGCATTAAAGAAAGCAGGTGGAATTGGGGAAATAAATAAAAGAAAGAAGGAGGAAAGGAAAAAGAAGTGCAGGTGTGGAAAAGAAAGAAAGAAGAAAGAAAGAAAGAAAGAAAGAAAGGATAAACTACAAGAAGGAAGGAAATGAGAAATGAAAAAACAAGGAAGAATAAGAGGAAAAAGAGGAAAGAACGAAAGAAAGAAAGAAAGAAAGAAAGAAAGAAAGAAAGAAAGAAAGAAAGAAAGAAAAAGAATAGTGTATGTGTGTAAGATGTAGTAAGTCGGGGCAATAAATGTGCAGGAGAAGCTGTATTCTGGCTGCCTGTCATGACTGACACTAAGCCATCTGCCGCAAACCTGTAGCCGTCTCTCTCTCTCTCTCTCTCTCTCTCTCTCTCTCTCTCTCTCTCTCTTTCCTACACCTCACATGTTAACAGGAATAAAAAGAGATTGATTAAACACACTCATATGACCCATATGTGGTGCTGTGGCAAGTTTCAGGCTGAGTGTGTTTGTGCGTAGCCAGAGCCGTGCTTTCAGATCCTCGCTGTTGGCTGGGCTTTGGTCGGGCCTGCCAGGCCATCCGCGTACACATAACGCAGAGAGGAGGCCATGACTTCTGCAGCTAATTGGGCAACCTTTCTGTTTTTTTTTCCCTCTCCATTCTCTTTATTTTAAGTAAAAACAAGCTTCATGAGTGTTCTCGTAGCAGCGAGTGAAGAGGTCAGTATTGTTGCAATTAACCCTTATATTCTGTAAAAGCTACATCTGCACCTGTAACCCACACAGCATTCATAAGCATTGTACGGAAAACTAAAACTATGAACCCTGCCACTCGCTCTAACCTCAACCATAACCTTAATCTTAACTTTTCATACAACATATGAATTTGCAGTTTTGATGCCATGACTTAGTGTTATTCACCAAGCAAGTTTTTTTCTACTACTTCATGGAGTTTTAGCCTTTCTGATATTTCTGAACATTTGCACCAAATTTGCATTGTTTTAATCAACCACACACATTTTGGGGTCACATTGTTCTTAAAGTTAATGACTTATTAAGCTTCTGTTCACACAATTCTCTTTGCATTGGCCCCGTGTTAATTGTAATTATTAACCCTTTTATTAAATGTGTGGCGGCCGGATGTTGCTGTGTCCAAAAGATAAGTAATCATTGTTTTTTTTGTCCATGTATAACACAATTGGCAATCTCAACTTTAAGAAGCTATATATACTGTATATTTCACCCAGAAAGTGATCACCAAAAACATGCCAATAGTACTCTAAAAAGTACTATAAACTCACATTTATCTGAGAAACCTGATTTAGATTTTTTCCAGCTCTCTCATTGGTTACGTTTACATGCATATCAAATTCCGTTTAAGATCTCTATTCGGGTTGCAGCCATATTCCAAATACGATGTTTATATGCGTAAAGGCATCTGAATATTCCTAAATACATGGTTGTTGTAAGTATGCCTGAGTTGCTGTTCCTAAATACCTAGCCTATAGCCAAATCATCTATTAGCATCCACAATTCCTTGCGGGCTGAGCATGCACGTATATATCCCTTCAGTGGATTTTCTGAATAATGTGTTTACATTGCAACAAATTTCCGATTAAATCAGGCATATTCCAGGGGTGGGAATTGGAATTTGGGGAATCATACTATTGTCTTAATCTGAATCGGGCAATCGGATTGCTACGTTTACATGACTCAGTACTACGTAGAATATTGCCAAATTCTGATTAATATCAGAATATTGATGTGCATGTAAACATAGCCATTCAGGTACCTTTCACCAAAGATAGCTGAATGATGTACTACTGCTATCTTCATGGTGCGCTACTTCCTACAATGCAATATAATCATCTGATTTTCAAAGCAGAATGCTGTGAAGAAGGAAAAAGAAACATGGCTAAGTATGTTTTCATCAAAATTGTAGATAGCGAAAAATGTACCGTAAATGTATTGCCTCTGTGAACATGCTAACGCTAAATGACAACTTATCAACAGATAAGCTATCACTTTTGTTTTTAAGCCACATTCGGGGTCACTGTTACGTTGAAAACACAAAAAAAATGAAGCAGTCTGAAGTAATTTCGGGAGTAATTTCCAAATGATTCTCTGAGGTAAATTCTGAAGTAACTGCATTCACAAATCACATGATCATTTACTACAGACTGCCTCAAGCTTTTTAGTTCTTAACTAGCTGTGACTCGATACAGAACAAAAAAATTAGCTATATGTGCTAGCTGTGCCATTTCTGAATTAGCATAGCTAATTATGTTTCAAAATAACACATTTTTGTTTTCTACTGCCATTTGATCACAGCATCATTTTTCACTTTAACCACAAAATGTTGACATATTTTGGGTCACCGTTACCTTGAAAATACTAAAATGAAGCAGTCTGAGGTCATTTCTGAGGCAACTGCAATCGTGTGTCATATGATCATGTACTATATGCTGCCTTATGCATTTTTCTTTACTAGCTAATAAGGCTTGCTTGATGAAGAACAGAAAACTAGCCATTTATGCTAGGTGTGTTGTTCATAAATTAGTAATATCTATTCCAAAATAATACAGTTTTCCAGTGAAATAAAGCATTTCTGTGTTGCCTCATTGCATAATTTTTGCCTTTAAACGCAAAATGTTAACACAGACAAGCAGTCTGAGGTAATTTCTGAGGTACTTTCTGAGGTATTTCTGAGGCAACTGCATTCACAAGTCATGATGATGTACTACAGGCTACCTCAAGATTATTAATCCATAACTAGCTATGACAGCTAACTTGATACCTAACTAAAAAATAGGGATTTTATGCAAGCTGTGCTGTTAATGATTTAGCATAGCATTAGATTCCAAAATTACAGTTTTCAGCTGCCTTTCTGTGTTGCCTCATTGCATCATTTTTTTTGCCTTTAATCACAAAACATTAACACATTTTGGGTTGCTGTGAAAATAAAAAAACGAAGCAGTCTGAGGTCATTTCTGAGGCAATCTGATGAAACTGTGTTCACAAGGCTACTGAAAGCTTTTTAATTCTTACCTAGCTGTGACAGCTTACTCAATACAGAGCAGGAAACTAGCTATTTATGATAGCTGTGCCATTCCTGAATCAACATGGCATTCCTGTTACAAAATTACACAGTTTTCAAACGAGTCAAAGCCTTTCTGCATTGTCTCTTTGCACCGTTTTTTTTTATTCAACACATTCACTGTGAAAATACTCAAATGAAACAGTCTGAGGTAATTTCTGTGGCAATGTCTGTGGTAATTGCTGAGGCAACTGCATTCACAAGTCACATAATTGTATATAGTAACATTCTAACATCCTGCATACTATTGTAATTGTATGAGCTAATTTCAGAGGTAATTTCTGAGCCAACTGCAATTACACACATGACCATATACTATAGGCTACCATGAGGTGACAGTTTACTAGATACAGAACAGACAATTAGCTATTTATGCTAGCTGTGGCATTGCTGAATTACCATAACATTTCTGTTTCAAAATTACAGAGTATTTCATTGAGTTAAAGCCTTTGTGTGTTGCGTAATTGCATCATTTCTTGGCTTTAATCAAAAAATTCAACACATTTACTGTGAAAAGTTTCATAAATGAAGCAGTCTGAGGGAATGTCTGAGGCGATTGTATTCCCATGTCTCATGATTGTGTACTATAGGCTACCAAATTATAATTCGGACATCCTGCATACTGTTATGAGTAATAGTATGAAGTATACAGTGATGCTGTATGTAGTATATGAGCCATTTTGAACAAAGCCTCTCTCTCTCTCTTTCTCTGCAAAACAACTGAACAAACCACTGCACTCATTCTATAGCACCAATTAGAGCACAATGCCGAGTGTGTCACCCCCAGCAATCAACTAATGATTTACAATTTATTTACCATTAACATCATCAGCTCTCTCACTCCCCTTCCATCGGAGCGGACTAATGGGGTTGTGTAATTATAATTAAAAAAATTAAATGGAAACACTCTGACGAGGTAATTTAAGTCGAGAAAGTAAATTACAACGAGGAATTTCGTGGCGAGGCGAAGGATATGACTAACTGAAGGGGGATTGCCAATATTAGTATCAGTTTCACTCTTAATGTTGTAATTGCAGCAATATTTTTGAGCACAGTCACATAACAAACGTGGATATTTGACAGATATGGATAATGGCTTTGTGTGTAGTTATGTAGATATGACGAGTTGTTTTCTGAGTGAAATGTTAGACCAAAATTTTATAATCAGCTGTCAGAATTAATTGTTCTTGTTTGAGCTCTTTCCTGGTTCGGCTGAGCTAATTACGAGGTGAAGGTGTGTTGTTATGGCTGGCGGTTGAGGCCCTCGTGCTCTGACGCCACCTCGCTCAACGCTGGCCTTCAGCAACTATGTTCATTAGCACTTGGCCGGGATCTTGGCGGAACAGAGGGTGGCATGCCACGTGGCGTGTGTAGCATTTTTCCACCGTTTTCTCGCTCCTGTTTTCTTTGTGTCTTCTCTTTGTTACTTCCTGCGCCCATGCTCTCCTGCTCCTTGCTTCTCCCAGACCTCGGTTTTTATTTGTATTGAAAGGAGGGCGGGAAAATAAAAGAAAGGAGCACAGGAGAACAAAAGAGTGGTGATTAGACGTCAAATCGGCATGGAGGTCAGGTCAAATCGAGCGCTCTACTTTTACGCATGTAACTGTCAGCAGTCGTTAACACGGTGCAGTAAGTAGCCGTGTTTGGAAGCGCGTATGTAAATGGGAGATGTGTGATATTAATAGATGTAAGGTTATGAGGCTGGCAGTGTGTGCAGGCTTGATTTGTCCTCCCACACCGTTCACGTGTGTGTTTAGCCTCAGGCGTGCCTATCCACTGCCACTGTCTAATGCATTTTACATTTCATACACACAATAGAAAGAGAGAGAGAGAGAGAGAGAGAGAGAGAGCATGAACAGGTTCTCTTTGTTCCTGCTTGTGTCCCGTGTCACCTGACACATGGAGACTGTAGAGCTGCTTTTGTTTCCTCACAATCTTTAATTAGGAATTGTGGGTAGAGACCATCATGGCTGCCTTCAAAGCGAACTAGTCCTGAACAGATCTCACACAACCAGCGTATATCCACCGTGCATTTTTCAAGATGAAGTTATGTATGATGATGCAATAATAATGTGTGATAAGATTTGTCATACTAAGATTTATAAGTGTATTTAGTGATACAATAAACATTGTGGAATATCCACAGAACAAGTTCCTGTTATCGCTTACAGTATAGCAGCTATAAAAAGTATTTCCTTTACTAGCCACTCTTATTTCTTGTCTCAAAGCTAATAAGACCAAAAACATGGTGGAAAATGTAAAAATCAGCAATTTGACCTCAGAATTATAAAGAGCTGACACTGGAGAGCCCTTCCAAAAATGCTAAACAAACATTTCCTCACAGAAAATGTCACCATATCAACAATTACACACATTTTTAAATCTGTTTCTGTGGCGCATCTGCCAAACAATTCCCTGTTTAAGTTGTTACTATAGAAACAATAACCTAGTAGAACGAGCATGTTAATATCAGAATCGAGAATCCACCGGTGCTGTGTTTTTATTTTATTTTTTTTTCACATACATATATTGGATATTGTTTCTCCAATTCTACAGGAATGTTAACTTTTGTAAACACAGTACAAGAAACGCGACGTGCTTGATTAGCTAAATAATATCCAATTTTCGCTGAACATAAGGACAGATTGTCCAATTCTAAGATCAAACATATGTGGAAATGTAAAATTCCAAATATTTCACTTCGTCTCTGACCACATGGGCTGGCGTGATTAAATATGCTCATTCTCAGTTTCGCTGTTTTTATTAAAAAAAATAAAAAAAGAACTTGGAACTTGGAATCTCATCTTGCATTTTGGCTAGTTTTTGGAAACGCTGCCAAATCACTTGAAGGCGAATGCAAGTTTCTTAAGGAATGCAACTCTGATAAACTTGGATTAGTGCCAGCTTCATCAGACCCATCAGACTCTCTCTCACTTCCTCTCTCTCTCTCTCTCTCTCTCACTTCCTCCACTTCTTTGCAGTCAGGCACAGCTCTGAAACTCACACGTTATTTTCTCACATCTCCGTGACCTGTACATCCGAGCGAGTGTGGTGTGGATATCTGGAGGATTCGAGTTCGGCGTGACCCCTGTAGCACTCTTCCTCACCCACAATCTCTCATCAGCAACTTGCACACACCAGGCTTGGCACAGCTTGTGCTTACCCACACACACACACACACATACACTCGCACACACATGCGGCTTCTGACTCTTGATATGCATGCTTAAGTGCTAGAAATCTCACTGGTCTTTACCCCCTGCACACATACAGTACCGCCACTCACACACACACACACACACACACACACACACTGCCTGTTCCCTATGTGCCTTTCCCCATAAGGTGTTCCGGACATACTGGCTGGCACTCATGCTCCGATATCACCTTCTCCTGACCGGAATTTCGGCGTTCCCTGGTCAGGCCTTCCCATCTGTTTCCGACAAAACACACACACAAACACCTTGCCTGGAAGCTGCTTAGCTCACTCAGGCCTTTCTGCAGCTAAAGTCAAAGCCTTCCAGTTTTTAATCCTCATGATGCTGTCCGTCTAGGTGTTCAAAAGAAAGCCCTCCGGTCTGCTTACTACTACTACTGCTGCTTTAAAGAATACAGCTATAGCATTCATATTGATTTAGCATTTCTCAGATTATGGAATACTGTATGTTATGGTGCTATACAGTATGTAAGGAATAAAATATAATGGAGTATACTATTATAGAACCACCACCCTCAAGTTGATTATTTTCCAATAACAGCACGCTCTGAAGTGTTTTATTCCACTCACACCATTTCATCTGTTTATACATTTACATTTTGCATTTATTGTTGTGGAATGTCCACAAAAACAATTTAGTTCCTGTTTTTACAACATTGTAACATATTCTAATGTAAGCGACACTACCGGCACTATCACAGGTGCTGATCTAGAAAATAAATCAACACCTTCTGACCAATCAGAATCGAGAATTCAACAGGACTTTGGTATGTTAAACATGTTAAACTATGGTACAGTAGCTGTAACTATTGTATTAATGAATTATGGAAACCTACAGTTATATCGCATTCGCATTTATATTTAAACATTTGGCTTGTTGCTATGGTTACTAAAATGTTGTACGTTATACAGTCATTGTTTACTAGTTTCAGGAGAAAGCTCAATCAGGCATTTTAAAATCAGTCTATATTAAATTATATCTCCTAAAAGTTATGGTTATATAAAACCCTGGATTTAAATTTTCTTAGCTGATGTATTGATCAACACTGAAAAAAGAAAAATGAATTCTGATAAGCAAATGCGCATGTTTAATGATTATATTATGTGATTTTGCATGAAGTACACACATTCTTGAGATTCTCTTGGTTACTGATATTATTTTAATTGTCCATTATTTATTATTATTATTATTATTATTATTATTATTATTATTATTATTATTAATTATTTGTTTATTTATTTATTTTAAATGGTCCCTTTCAAAGTAATGAAAGATTTTAAGATGCTGGTTCATAAGTCTTAAAGCCAATCAAATTTTTGTACATGTAAATAGGGATTAAATTTACTCCTGAATTAAACTGAATTAAAATCATTCAGTCAATCAAAAAACAATCAATCAGTAATGAAGTAGTAGGTGAGATGGGTGTGCGGTAAAAAAAAAAATGTAAAAATGTAAAATAATTTAATAGTGTAAAAAAATGCAATAAATACATAAATAAATAAATAAATAAATAAATAAATAAATAATAATAAAAAAAACAAATAAATTATTTAAGAAATAAATAAAATTGAATAATTTATTTACAAGCAAATCAGCATGTTTAATTTTTTTTTTTAATGGTAATGTTTAATTTTTTTTAAATTATTTTATTTTAATCTACTTTTTAAAACAATATTTTATTATATGTACTTTCAACAGGTTTTCAACAAAAAAGGTTGAAAAAAATCTTTTATGGTTTGATACCTGGTCTTTACTCTATATTATGACTGAAAGGGGAACAATACTAAACCCTTTTTTTTCCTCCAAGCATGAACCTTTAGGAGGGTCATTTTTGCAAATAATATTTCAATGAGAGCGTTCACATTTGTGTCATTTGAACCTGAGAGTAATAAGCTGAAATAAAAGTGTCTGTTCTAATTTAATATTATTAATATTAAAAGAAACCGTGTCCCCATCCCTCCATCTCTTAGTAACACTACACCTATGCGCTGCCATTAAGAGAAGCATTAAGATCATTAGAACAAAATTAAAGCAGATATGAAATTGAGTTCTTCAGAGCAACGGGGATATCAGAAAGCTCTGGAAGCATAGCTCAGCAATCAGACATGTGAGTATTTTGTGTTCTGAACCATTATTAAATAGTGCAATAAGGCTACATGGAAACATGACAAATCAGTGATGTCTTTATACTGATACAATGCATTTAAATTCAGTGGCATCCTGGATGAATCCTCTGTGTGTGTGTGAGTGTGTGTTGGTCACATGGTCCGAGTGTGACAGTGTTGATGTTAATAGCAGTGGCACTCAGGGCTGATTGAGCCCGCCCTCCTGCACTAACACAGATGGCTCATTTACAAATGCAGCAAGCGCTCATGTGCCGTGCCGCCAAATGAGCGCTACGATACTCCACTTCCTGTCTTCTCTCCCAACTCGCAGTCAACCCTTCACTCTCCCGGTCTCTCTTCCACACTCTCCTCTGAGTAATTCACTCTTCCTCCCACTTTTCCCTCACTTTCTAGCTTTCACTCTCGTTTTCTCTCCTCTTTCATCCCGAGTGGTTTTCCACCTGTCTTTGTGTCACCGTATTTCATTCTCACTGCTTTTCCACTTCTTTCTTCCTTCGTTCTTCTCTCTATTGCTACCTCTATCTTACATGAAAAATATTTGCTTTCCAAGCATTGTGAATCTATTTGTCATTTATTTATTGCATTTTAAGTTAGACAGACTCTGAGGCTGAAGAACCAATATTGAGGAATTGTGCATATTTTACAACATGGTGGATCCAGAGGATATCCGAGGAATACTTGGTGTGAGGTATGAATACACACTCGATGGGATGCCGGTCCATCACAGGGCATCATTCACATACTTGTTGAAAGATTGAGGCAATCTAAACCAGCCAGTCCATCTACTGGCATGATTTTGGAATGGAGGAAACCGGAGAACCCAAAGGAAAACCAATGCAACACTGGGAGAACATGCACAGAGACTCTGCACAAATAGAAACCTGAGGTCAAGATCAAACCAGGGAAGAGGCACCATGCCACCCACCCATGAGGCACCACCATGCCACCCTAATAAAATAAATAAAAAATAATAGCTCAGACAAGAAATTGGCTTGTCCCTGGTCCCCAGGCTAGTGATTTGTCCATTCCTGATACAGCTACAACTCCTGAACCAGCTCAAGAAACTCACCATGGTTCCTGGGTGGCACAACAGAAAAGCGCTCACCCTATCATCAGGAGATCACAAGTTGCCAGTGAGATCTCAGCGATGCCATGAATGTCCATGGCTGGGAGTCTTGGAGAGCAAAAGTATCCATGATCTCTGGGGTGTGAGGGATGGCATTATTCTTTCTAACCTGTCAATCACATGTAATCAAATGTATGTGGAAGATGGTAGATAGCTCTTTCCTGCAGCTCTGTTAAAGGGGTGGGATTTGGCAAATGACCAAATAGGGGGAAAATACTTACTATGCTATCTGCTATATTTGGTGTAACTAAATAAAACAAGTGTATTTTGGCCAAAAATAAACACAGGAATGCCCACTAGCGACCAACATGGAGTGACGTGAAATGCTTATGTGTGTGACTGTTCAGAGACCATGTTCAGGCCTTGAACTAATGACTCAATAAACTCTCACCACCATCCCCGCTGCTCTCCACCTCATATAACATCTCACTTATAAAATTTATACCAACATCCATAAACCCAAACGCAGGCCTCCCAGCCACTCTAATGCATCTCTGGGCCTCGGCATCGCAACCCTAAAACGTTTTACCACAAGAGGAGAGAGAGCCAAGGAGAGAGAGAGAGCGACAGATCATAAGCCAGAAGTCCAGAAGTGTGTGTGTGTGAATTTACCTGAGGCTTTTAAATTGCACTCCTAAGCGATTGTGCCATATGGCAATGTGGCATCTCTCCTCTCCAGTCTCTCCCACTTGGCTCCAACACACACGCTGTCCAATCATATCTTCAATTGCTTCAACAACTTCAGGCTAGCGCTGAATGCTCCAGTCTGATTTCCCAACCTCTCGACATCTCTGCTCTGGAGGAGAGTCTCCCTCTCTCCTTCTATCTATCTCTCTCTGTCTCTTTGTTTTTTTTCCCTCCATCTCTCAGTTGGAGATGCTCATCTAGAGAGCCAGTGATTAAAATTTGACCCTTGACTGGAGGAGAGGTGGAGGAGGGGGTGGCTAGCATCTTCAAGTCCTCATTAGAACCGACACACTATTGATCGACATCGCACGGCGTTCTCAAGAAGTTGGTACATCGAGTAAATAATGGCATGTTTTCTTCCCATTTTTTTTCTTTCTTTCCCAGTCTTTGTGAAGTATGCTCTTGTCTTTTGGAGTGGGGTCCTCTTTTAATGTTGTCGCTCCGAAAACAGAAGCATGAGAGGTCGCGTGAATAAAAAAAAAAAAAATGGGTTCCTTCTTTTCATTCAAATGTAT
Source organism: Pangasius sanitwongsei (assembly GCA_037576675.1). Taxonomy (NCBI): domain Eukaryota; kingdom Metazoa; phylum Chordata; class Actinopteri; order Siluriformes; family Pangasiidae; genus Pangasius; species Pangasius sanitwongsei. Next base: position 29,851,682 of record CM075004.1, on the reverse strand, counting down.
GCAAGTGCCAGAGGTCATGGACGTGGTTTCAAATGTGATCACCTAGAGTCATAATTGAGAGATTAAAATGCAAAAAAGGGAGAAAGACAGGAGGGTTTTTTATGGCTAGATGAAGCAGCGTGTATCTGGCAGGTGCCGGTGCGTTTTTCTCTTCACTTCCCTCCACACTCAAGCCTCTTTTCTCCTCCAATAACCCAAAGCACTCAGATGCCACTTGCAGAGTGCGAGCCAAAAGACGTTTGGAGTCTTCACTTCAAAGCCGGTTGGATTATATTCGCATACAGTGTATCCTGAGGGGAACCTTTGAAGGAAACGTACAGCCAAAGGAGCTGGTGGCCACTGCTTGTGTGTGTGTACTTTGTATGTTTGTCTAAACCCATTTCACTCCAGAAGTGCTTGCCATCGTACTGGTGGGTCTCAGGTTCAAACTTCCAAACAGCACGAAAGAACAACCTGGAGCACTTACACATTAAACAAACTTCACGTTTACTTTTTTATTTCTGTTTATATCATAGTGCAGCTGACTTCTCAATTCTGATTTGTCCGTGGCAGCTTGGACAAATCACACGTTTATAATACTCATTCCAATACATTATCATTTTTATATTAACAACTTACACAGGTGCACTTGTAGGGCGGACATGTCTAATCATTGATCTGGAGAAGGTTTTATTAAGGAGATCTTTATTTAGCATTTTCGAAAGAGTCTCCAGTGTCAGAGCTCAGAAGTAAAGTTGTAAATTTAAGTTTTCTCCTGCAGGTAATTCTTCATGATGAATTGTTTTGAGCTGTTCTGGTTTCTAGGTAACATGTTAAGGTGTTGTTGATGCACTACATCAATTTGCTAACACAATGTACTTTTTATACAGGTATAGTTAATGTTGTGGAACATCCAGGAAACAAAATAGTTACTAAAGAAACGATAATGCGTTAGAACTAGCAGATTAATATAAACCTGTGATTTGTCTTGATGTCGAAACTACTGTCAGACCTGCTATTATAAAAAAAAAAACACCTTCTGATCAATCAGATTCAAGGATTCTACAGCACTGATATATGTTTATAATACAGAAAAGTATGTAAGTATATATATATATATATATATATATATATATATATATATATATATATATAAATATAAATAAATAAATATTAGGTTATACTACAAGCTAGTTAATGTTAGGCTAAATGTAATATTGTGTTAATAAGTCAAAAAGCAAAGTCCGCTAGCAAGCTAGGTAATGTTAAGTGGTGATGTGTTACCATTTTATTGAAATTTATGCCATTGTAATATTAAGAAATCCTGTAATAATAAATTTCATCAGAAGTTTAAAAGATATTTATGCCTTCCGTCATCAAGACCGTGTCCCTTTTTTTCTACAATCATGAAATCACAATAAACCACCACACACTGCAGGTCTTCCTCTCTGCTTTGGCATTCAAAGTGTATGAATGTTATTTGTTTAGGTGATGAGTCTCAGGCCTTTGTGCTTCGGCTTGGTGTGCTCCTCGCTTGAGAGCAGTAACAGGATTTCCACATTGTCCTGGAGGTTCACCTTAAATCTGCGAAGCTCGATTAAGGCCGAGGTGCTATGCTTTCACGTCGAGCCATTCTGTCTTTGTGGTCCATTGAGGAATCCGATTTTTTGGGCTTGTTTTCTTCTTCTTTGTGTATCTCCGAGTGCTCTTGCATCCCTATTCTGCTATCAGCCGCCTGGCTTTTCTTCTCCGAGGTAAATAAAAGAAAGCATTTTGACTTTGGTGTCTTTAAAAAAGAATTGGAGATAGGGACGCAGTGGCATGGCATGGGGAGAGAGCCAGGCAGCATTAAAGGAAAGGGGGTGCAGATTTGACCATATGAGGAGTGACACCAGGTTCAAGGGTTAATTTGTGTAACAGGAAATTTGCATACAAATGACAAGCGACAGAATTTCTCCAGTTTCACACTAAAAACTTTCAATGTCAGGCACATCAAGCAGACCCATCTCCTCTCGCCCAGCCGTTTGAAGAATATTCATTAGCTCTGAAGCACCCGCCACCTTGTTTCACATTAATCTCCAGTGCAGGTCAATTACTTCATTTGCTCAACTTTATCAGTGCTGCCATTCATTTTTTTTTTTACACTTGGACCCTTTGTGGCTTTTCATAATGCGTTCTTATTGGCTTTCTTCATAGAAAGAGGAAAAGCTTTTTTTTAAAAACAACAAAGGCACAGTAACTCTGTTTTCTCAAACAGTTTTGAAGACATAAATGAATTATTGTGAATGGAAATACATCCAACCCCCCCTTCCCTCAACACCCAGTAACTTCTTAAGAGATTTCTGCTCAAACCAGTTCTACCCCCTCGTGATTGGATTGATTGTTTTTCTAATCCAGGGAAAATTACTCGCTTAAAGGGTCATATAATCATCAGCAAATGTGTGGCGAGTCCGATTTAAAGTGACTTTTTTCCTCGCCTCATATTTCCTGTATGTTTTCTTGCTCTGTTGCTTTGTTCAGTGCATTTAGAAAAGAGATGTACTATAAGGTCTTGGAGTTTCTTTCACGCTAACAGTCAGAATGGACAGGACAGAAGTGCAATGAGAAACCCCTAGCAGCCAAAATGTGAATGCTCAAAACAGAAATTAAATGATGCACTGCTCAGTGTGAAAAATGTGATTGTTTGAGTGATATATTACACGCTAAGTTTCATACTAACTTTGTTGGCAGGTTAGCAAACCAATCCATCTGTATTATCTAAGTCCACTCACTAGAGACACCAATGATTCCTGCTACTTCCTTCCCAGCTTTATTTTTCTTCATAACGTCTCTATACACATTTAATGACAGGATATAAGGTTAGTTTCTCTACACAATAAGATAAGAGGTTAGTTTTTCTTCCATGTTTGAACTACTTGCAGGTAGGAACTAAAATTGTGATGGGAACTGAACGTTGGACCACACACACGGTGTTTGTATTTGACGCTTCATAGCATCAACATTCTACTGCATACGACTGTGAAAAGGTGAATACACATGTCGCTTGTTACATTGCCACTTCATCGCTTCCCACTATCACAGAAGTGGCAGCTCTGTTTCATAGCACACAAAGCAAACATAGGTACATCATGGCACAGACAGACAGACAGACAGACAGACAGACAGACAGAAAGAAAGAAAGAAAGAAAGAAAGAAAGAACGAGGAGGACTGAAATGAGGAAGCAAGGACAGAAAATATGAAAGAAGGTAGAACAGAAAGTGGGAAAATAAAAGACATAGGATGAAAGAATAAAGTAGAAAATGAGTGGAAAAGAAATGGAAAGAAACAAAAATGGAAAGAAATGATAAGAGAAAGAAAGAAAGAAAGAAAGAAAGAAAGAAAGAACGAGGAGGACTGAAATGAGGAAGCAAGGACAGAAAAAAATGAAAGAAGGTAGAACAGAAAGTGGGAAAATAAAAGACAGGGTGAAAGAATAAAGTAGAAAATGAGTGGAAAAGAAATGGAAAGAAACAAAAATGGAAAGAAATGATAAGAGAAAGAAA
>CM075004.1:29831970-29837125 GCA_037576675.1 Pangasius sanitwongsei | reverse complement strand
TAAGAATGGGATGTCATTAAAGTTCATGTGCATGTAAAGGCAGACGTCCCAAAACTTTTGGCAATATAGTGTATATACATTATATATAGTAATAAATAAAATCAGTTTGTAAAAAAAATAGTTAATAATGAGAAATGATCTGGGTTCTCCAGTTTCTTCCCAGATCTCAAAAACATACAGATGGGTGAATGTGTGTTTGGATGGTGTGATGGACCGGTGTCCCATCCTGGGTGAATTCTCCCACCTGGCACTCGGTGTTCCTGAGATTGGCTCTGGATCAACCGTGACCATGACCAGGATAAAGTGATTACCCAGGATGAAGGAATGAGGTTAAAATGTATCAAATGTTAAAATTCAAAAGCACATCAAACACTGTACATGTGATATAGTGAAATTTGGGAGTGCCGTCTCTCCAACGGATACGTTTTTTTCATTTGGAATAATATTTGTTTATCCAAAGTCACCTACAAATTATTCACTTTAATCGCAGGGCTTAAAAACTGAGGGTGAAGGTGCTTGCTCGAAGGCCAGAAGTGACTCTCTTGAAGAACTTTCTCAGGTCCTGGTTATGGGACAAGTTACTCTAAGTGTAATATTAAAGTAGTGCTGCTTGTGTTTTCTCCTTTCACTTCCAATAGCAGTCAAAATGCTCTCAGTATGATTATTAAGAATGCCAGAGTTATTATCCTAAAGCCCTATTGAGCCATCACTCCCATCTACAGCTGTAGTTAGCTAATACGGTAATGAAGCAACCCGTTCCATAACTCACCCTGAACTTTTGTCAATAGAGTGGAATGTAAATAAGAAAGAACAATGAAACGTCATTTACATTAATCATATTACTGCCCGTGTTGCAGCTGAAGGGGGGGTGGGGGGTGATGGATTAAATATGGGCAAATCAGAAAGCCCATGGCCATCATCAATCCGTAAATGAAATATGTAATTTAATATAAAGCGTTGTAATGTGGATACATCAAAGCTCGCACCGATGAGATTTCTGAGGCATTTTAATATGTTTGTGATGTTATTTATTAGGAAAAATGAAGCCGGATCTACAATCTAGTGATTGGAAGAAGAGCAAAAAAAAGGGGCGAGGTGCAGTGGCAGGGTCGAAGAGATTGACTTGTTAAAGGTATCCTCATTCCAAAAATGCCACTAAAGACACAAGACAAGTCTCTCGGATATGATTGATGTGTGGTTCTTCAGGGCATGAGAGATGAATATTATTTAAAAAAAAAAAAAAAAAACCTCAATAAGTAAACCTATGAATGTGATCGATAATCAAACAGATACAGTCGGAGCAGGTTGCAGTAAACTGTTTCACATTTGCAACACATGCAACATTTTCATGTCCAAGACAAACTCTTTTAGCATTCTTCATTTAGATTAAGAAAGATGTACACACACACACACACACACACAAAACCAAAGTTATTGACGTGTTATACTTCATTTCATAAATCCAAATGTCTTTACTGACTTTAACTGGATTGCAAGTCTTATAAATGCAGTCCATAGCTACTTGAATTATAAGCCAAAGATCAGCCTATAAACTGAATTAATGTGTTTGTTATATTATAATGCGAGAACACAGAGACGCTATAATTTTCATTTATTCGCCTCTGCGTGTCCGCGGGAACGCCGCTGGGAAACGGTTCGCCAAAGAGCCTCTTGATTACCCAGTTTACAACATAGCCGTCGACTCAAGAGCTCATGTTGGGTTTATTTACAGCATATTTGTCCGCTTTATTTTAATTCACACTCTCGTTTTTTTGTGCGATGCGAATATCTAATAATCAATTAGGAGGAGCCTGGCTAGAAATTTCCATCACACACAAGTAAGGATTTCATCTAGTTCATCGGATGATCTGTATTTGTTTATTCATTTGGTTGTCTTTTTACTTATTCATCGATCTAGTTACAATTTAATGAATTAAAAAAAAGAGTGCAACCAATGAAAGTTTAAAACATGAACAGCAGTCAGGGAAATATTTACATCGAAGCTGGCGTGCTTGCAGATGGATGTAGGTTAGCAAGGCAAAGCTAATATGCAAATGGCCTTATCTGCAGGGAGCCACAAACAGAAATCGTCCTGATTGATATAATAAACTGCTTTCTTTCTTTCTTTTTTTTTTCAAACTGTTAATTAGGCAAGATGGGCTGCACTTTGAATGCTGTCTATTCGTGGCTTTCTATATACCAAGAAAGTGTTTTTATTATTTATTTTTTGTCTCTTTTTGTCTGCTTCTGTTGATTCTTATTTCCACTGTTTTTTTTTAAACTGAAAAAGCCTTTTTTTAAAAAAATAATAAAACACAGGCTAAACGTACTGGACTAAAGCTCTGCACACTTTGCCATTGGCTTTTTTGGCGTTTTATAGACAGCAGTGTGTTTTTTGAGCCAGATCTGCCATATTGGAGGTATTTTCCATGACGCAGGGTTTGCTGAGACCCACAGAGTTGGGCGGGAGAAAAGAAGTGAATATTGTACCAGTTTGCTGGTGTCCAAGGCCATGACGTATGCTCAGAGCTGGCACACAGACAGTGCCAACCATCCAGAACATAACTCATAAGTCATCCAGGATTCTGCGCCACATTCAGGACCAAACCTGGCCTCGGGCTGAGGAGGGTCAAACAGAAGGATCAGCATGTAGGAGGGAAGCCCTTTAAAAAGGGGACGGCTCAATAACTCCGCTCAATTTGAACAGCCCTGTTTTTTTTGTCATGTTTCATTCAACTGCAGGGTGTGTGTGCTTCTTAGTAACTGCCCGTGTTGTAAGTTTTGATCTCATACAGTTGAAGACTTCTAGGGAATATTTTTCCTCTCCTCCATCCCAGAGCAATTGGAATACATTTTTCCCCCTGCATATATTAATTCTTGATCCATCTTTGATGTCTTATTTGCGTGATTATTCCTCCACCACAAAAATAAACAATCCCTATCAGCAGTTCGGTAGAGAGTCACGTACGGCTGGGACTCTTCGGGGGGATCAAAGAAGGAAAAAAAAATCCCATATGCATAAGTTCAAGCATATATAAAGTGCAGAAAGCCAAAATGAAAGAAAATGGGAGAAAATGAGAGCAAAGACAGATGGATGAGTTTATGTTATCATTTTTCCAAGACCGAATCTAAGAAAACATGCGAGTAGCCATTCAAAAAATGCATTAATCCATCTCAGACAAGAGTATTTCATGTTTTACAAGGTTTCTTTCATCACAATGGCTACACTTTACACTTAATATAAAAATAAAATTAACAAATACACAATATCTGGTTAAGTAGCATCCATACTAATGGTAGAAGAAAATTAATGACATGCTGAAGCTTTTATAGAGGTAGTCACACTTCTTGATTAACTAATCTCATGCATTTCATTAGTAACACCTGGCTGCTAATTACTCTCTTAATTATTGTGGAAGTTTTTATTTTTTTATTTATTTTTTTCCACACAGGTTTCTGAATGTTGGGTTACTTTTTGAGGGAAAAAAAATTACTCCATATTGAAATCTGTTGTCCTGTTTTCTTTTGTTTTTTGTCTGTCACCAGAGGTTTGTTTTTAGAAGTTGGTGAAGACCGCACAATTGTAATTTAGTCCCAGACAAATTAAAATAAATAAATAAATAAATAAACAAATATATAAAACATAGAATTGAAGAAGGGTGTACTTTCTTTTTCCCCATGATCTTATATATATATATATATATATATAAAAAATTTACCTTCAATCTATAATTTGAGAAACAGGGTTGCACTTTCACAGTAACTTGATCAGTCAATCATTTTCAAATAATTACTTTTCTTCTTCCCATGATCCTCAGAAAAATTGGATGATGATTGTGGAAATTATTGTAGAATAGTCCAAATATTTCATAGGGGTGAATGAATGACTCATGGAGAAGGATGTTTCAAGCAGAAGATATTAACTGGATTCACATATTGATGTAAAAAATAATGTATTTTAATGATTGTATTTCTCTGTATAGTTGTAGTTGTAGTAGGCTGGAACAGGCAAAAATATTGTTTTCTAGCTTCTGTAGATGTGAAAGACATGTAACCTGTGTTTAAAATGTCTTTTACCTTCATTTTATATACATATTTTACACACATTTTTGTTAAAGAAATATCAGTGGCACCACAGTCATTGAATCACCCTGAAAAGTAAAGATGAACGTGCTGCCAACTGCTTACAGGCTAATCATAAGACATCTATCTTTCACTTTTCATGAAACTTAAACACACACACCTTGCGTCAATCAAACCACATAAGAACAGCCATATTGCCAAAAAGGACTCCAACCTGTGCAATTAAAGTGGCGAAAAACAGCACAGAGGGAAGTCTGGAGACAGCCAGTACAAGCGTGGCACCTCTAATTATTGACTGGCCTCTGGTTTGCTGCAAACTCCTTCATTAGGACTTTTCTCTCAGTAATTTGCTGTGGTATGACATTCATCATATATTGTTGGTAACCTTTAATTCATCTATTGTTAGCACTTTTGTCTGCTGAAGTAAGGACTTGCAATTTTTGTTATTGTGTGCGTGCACGTTATACGAGCGAATGCCAGAGTAAATTGGCATCATGTTTTATTTGTTCAAATAAAAAAGAAAAAAAAAAACGAAGACACCCTCTCTTTATCATGAAGGGGAAAAAAACAGCCAGTAAACAAACTAAACTCTCTGGGGTACTTCTTGTTACATTTCAGAGTACATTTGTCCTCCCAGTCTTGCTTTATCTATAGCTAGCTTAAGTGTACATTTTCTAGGCATGCTAGCAGGCACTACCAGATCCAACTCCCCTTCAAGATTAGTCAGGGTTAGTTGGGCGTCAACTGATTGTAACCCTACTATTGCCCCACTGCCCTATCTGGTGGCCACTGCCAGATGCCTAGAGTGTGGCATGAAACTGAGGACATTGAAATAAAAGCAAAAGATAGCAGAAGCAGTGGTTCCTTCAAGGCACTCCATGCTCAACCTTCCATTAACACATCTACACCTCAATACCAATAAGTGAGCAACTAAAGAAACAAAGTTAAACAGATGCTTTGCTTGTTCTTGCTCTTCACAAGCCTACACGCTCTGAAATAAAGGTACCAAACTATACTTTTGAGTGTAGGTTCAACTAATTTCATTCAAGAAGCTGTTCACCCTAACAGCTAC
>CM075004.1:29819470-29829470 GCA_037576675.1 Pangasius sanitwongsei | reverse complement strand
CAGTTCTTTTCTCATCCTTATTTTCCTGCTGGTTCATTTTTCTCTGTCAAGCATATTGCACTATAGTATCTTCAACAATATAGGCTACAATTTATCAGTTAAATTAAGCTAAAAGTGGGAAAAAGTTTTAACATGTAGCAGTTTCTGATTCAGGTCCACACACACACACACACACACACAGAGGGATTTCACTCAATCCTGGGTCTTATCCAGGAATGACAAAGTAAATTTGTTCACTTCATATTGATGAGTGTAATGTTTTATCCATTGTGATTATATGGAGCTAAACTGCATTAGGATGAAGCAGTACATCCAATGTGCTGTGTCCAAAACGTGTCCTCAGAGACAAAACTGGTCCTTATTTCCTACGTACCGTATGTTGCTTCACTATTTTCATTGCAAAATCTTGGACCGCCAATACGCCATTCAGGCTGAGCCTTTCTTTCTTTTCTTTTTTTATCAAAGAATGTTACATCCTGCCTTTTAACTGCAAGTGGTGTTGTGAAACCTTATCTTGACTCTTTAAGTTGCATTACATGATATTTGCAATAAACACAGCCATTATGCAGACATCTGTCTCTTCTCGCCTCGTACCTGGCTCTGGTCACCAAGCTGCCACTGTTGTGCCCTTGAGCAAGGCCCTTACCCCTCTCTGATCCAGGGGCACTGTATCATGGCTGACCCTATGCTCTGACCCCAGCTTCCTAAAAAGCTGGGATATGCGAAGATAAGAATTTCACTGTTCCTCCTTCGGGTGCTCCCGTTAGTGGTCACCACAGCAGATCATTGATCCGCAAATTTGATTTAGCATTGATATCCTTCCTGACACAACTCTCCCCAATTTTATCTGGGCTTGGGACCGGCACTGAGAGCGCACTGTTGCACACAACCCCAGTGGCTGGGGTGGGTTCCCTGGCCAGGAATCGAACCCAGGCTGCAGCAGTGAAAGCACTGTGGCCTAACCACTAGTCCTCCAGGGACCCTTTTTACTGTACTGTAATGTATATGTGACAAATAAAGCCTTCTTCTAAACATATACACAACATGAACCTATCCACTTAGCTTGTGGCTGTAGGTGGAGCTACAGGTATCCGGTCCTCCAAAGCTAGGGATAGCCTCCTTCTACTTATCCTCGATGAGTGTGTTTCTCTACACCTCATTAGCATTACTTTACCATATTAGATATTATTTACCATGTTGGTTGCTATGTTATCTCTTCACAAGCTTGCACTCTATAGTTTTATCCTTCAATCTTTGCTCTACCTGCTGGATCAGATCTGTCTGTTTTTCATTTCTAAACAAAGGCTGGACCACTGGCTGATGGATATCATGACTTTGGCCTATAGATGGGCTCGATGCCCAGCCCCTACTATGACATGCACTCTACAGGAGCATCCCATCTATATAGGCATGATTTAAAAAAAGATTTGCTCCACTATCCTTTGCAGAGAGTCTTTTCGTAGTTTATGATCCATATTATAAAGTACATCCACTTTAATGCAGTGCTTTCTGTTTCAGGTCTAGTCCATTACAGGGACAGCGTTGTTGGGCTGTTTTAATTGCATGCAGCCAAAGTGCTGTAAAATGAAAGATGACAGACTTTCAAAACAGGTTTTGTGATCACAATTAGACTACAAAGCACAAACCTTCTCTTTTCTATTTCAGAGGCAGAGTGGACATGCTAATTTTGGGGCCTGTTCCCTTAATTATTTCTTTGACGGAAGGTTGTTTGTTACACAGAATAAGGAGCAACACTTGCTTGCTCTTCCTTCACCAGGAGTACAATGAGCTGGGAAAACTTTGAGAACAATTTAGCATCTCTGTTTTGTGGTGCTCTTGTCAGAGGTGGTTGAACAAGCAAATTGCTTTCATTTAAGTTTTAAATAATTTCACATTGGACGGGGGGAGAAAAGGCTACAGTGATATCCTTACATGTTTTCAGTTTAATGTTGCTCCTTTGTGAATCTAATCAAATAAATACCAGCTTGTGAATTTACAATTTCTAACAAACATTGAAGCAAATTAAATCATTAAGAATGCAGATTTGGGTTTGTATAATGAATCCCAAGGGAGGGGGTTTAAAGGTTTTGCGCTTAATTACACATTAAAACACGCTCAGCAATACGATGCCCTTTATAGGGACGTGTTTGCTGACTTCCCTTTCCCTAACCCCTTGGCGTTTTTTTTTTTTTTCTCATAATCAAATCATTAATTTGTCCTTCTTCGCCTCACAAATCCAAACAGCTTTAATTGACCTGTCTCCCAAGCTAAATTAAAAATAAGTTTATCCAGGCAAATCAAGGCCAGAGCATTTTGGATCAGAGGTTTATCTTATTCCACTGACTCACAAAACTTCCTTGATCAATGTTTTTCCTATCCATGGCTCACTATTGCAAATATCTATAGTAGGGCTGTAACACAGTGACACTGTCTGTCATCTGTTTAGTGCTCCAAATATCCGTACCTTATTTGGATTTTAACCTGAAGTGGGTTAAACTGGAAGGCATTTCTTTCTTTCTTTCTTGCTTTCTTGCTTGCTTGATTGCTTGTAAATATGAGCCCTACACCCCCAGAAACACTGGAAAACTCTGCCCCAGAGGTAGAAATGCATTCTAGCTGTTTGGATTCTGACTCTGACAGTTCCTCAACCTCAGCTACATCATTCGATGTACACATAGGTGTGCACCCAACTATTTTTTTTTATCCTGCTTGTGCAGCATATTATTTTTACCTGTACCTGCCCCCAATATATTCTAACAAATTTAGTTGGTTCTATTTCCCAAAACATAAACAAACTCATTTAAACCACTGAAACCCTGCAACCATTTTTGTTTTTTGCATTTCTCTGGATCACAACCCTCAAGTACACCTTTAGTTTCCTGTGTCCTGTGAACCTTTCTGACAGGCTTTCAACACATAAACGTACCCCTCCTATTTGTATCTGTTTAGTAGACATTACCTGTTCAATCTGAATGATGTATTTGTTTTCAGTTACATCCCTAATCTTTAGAGTGGATAGGTATTTAGCAGAATTTCAGCTGCACAGAGAGTGCATCATCCATTTACATTTAAATGTAAACATTACATGGCATTTGGCAGATGTCCTTATCCAGAGCGACTTACATTTATCTCATTTACACAACTGAGCAGTTGAGGGTTAAGGGCCTTGCTCAAGGGCTCAGCAGTGACAGCTTGGTGGTGCTGGGGATTGAACTCATGACCTTCCAATCAGTAGTCCAACGAGTGACCACTGAGCTACCACTGCCCTATACACATCGCTGTTAGATGAGAGATCCACAGATTTTGCTCCAGATTTTATTCCCTGCCTAAATGTAAGTAACATTTTTAGAAAGAAAAAAAAAAGAAAGTTGCTGCGCCTCCAATTTGCTTTAATAGACCGGTACCAAGGCATGATGTAAAATAACTCAATGACACGCCTGTGTGCTATATGCAAAACTTCCTCTCCTGTGCAAATATATTCACTGCACTTGAAGGTGTGCAGCACTTGTCCAAAAGAGCCAAACGACTGCTTCCCATTAGAGACTGAGAGATTTGTCATTATTTGGCCTCTGCTGCTCACGCTTCAAGTGCGCTGTTCAAGTGATTGGGCACGGACTCGCATGCAGACACCCATTTCTATTTCCCATTCTGACTGCCATTCTCTCTCCTCAAATAGTAATTTCATACATGGGACCACGCTTGTGCGTGCAAGTTTTTTTTTTTTCCCTGCTGGTTTGCAAAGGCCAGTGAAGGATCGTGTTCCTGCCTTGACATGCTGGAAGGTGAGAAAGTACAAGAAAGCTGCCGTTTCCTCTCAACACCCTCACTGACTTTTGATTAGTGCTGAAACAAGGCTTCTGAATTATTATCAAAAGCCAGGACACCTCCGGAGGTGAAAAGAAGACGGGGGGAAAAAGAGAATTGCTCTCTCTGTCTTTTTCTCTCACCCATGCTATGTCGTCTAGTTAAATTGAAATGTCTTCAGGTATAAGCAGCCATTAAATAAAAGGCAATTTGTTTCAGGATAAGTTGTGCTGTTGGGCATGGCTGAACATGCCCAGGTTGAAATCTTAAAATCTGTGTCTTATGAACATTTTAGTTAACTATATGCATTAGCATAATTAACTACAGTTGTCTTTAATATCATAATTGATTGATACTATTATTAAAATGTTACATTGCGGTGGCTGCTGGCAGCATCACGCTATACCCAGAAAAAAAGACATAACAGGATATAATTCTAATTCAAAACTGTGACTGATTTATAATATAAAATTAGCTGAAAAAAAGGATTAGCTGTACTGCTCTACCTTCTGCTCCACCGAAACATATTTAACAATATGTGATGCGCTCACAATGCAGTTTTTTCGCGTCTGCCGTGGCAAAGCAGCAATGCGATCTCTATTTATTTCCCTGTTCTGCATGCCAGCTGAAAGAACTGTGGTAATTTGTCAGGGAATGAAGAGGGGGGAAAAATCACCTCTGTGTGTTTGTTGCCAGGAATGCTAATTAAAAAGGGACCGGCTGAAAGTTAGAATATTTATAGATAAGAAATTAAATTTCACAGTTCTTGAATAATGATAATTTGGGCTTTCTGCACAGACTTTTCGGTCAGGAAAAAAAGCAGTGTTTTGGCAACATTTCTGCTGAGTCGTGTCAAACCTTCGACCCACCCTCTGTTCACCATACAGGCAACAACCCTCCTTGTTTTTCCTCCTGCTTCGACAAGAGAATGTCAGCTATGCACTCTGGAAATGGAAAACGTCAGCAAAATCAAGGTTTGTAATGTATTATGAATCCTTTAGATAGTTGAAGCCTCCCAACCTCCACACAGCAGACCATATCCTGAATATAAGAACCAAACAAAAACATCCTAATAAGTATTTTAAGCTCTTCTGGACCAAAAATATTTGCATCCACCAACAGCTGTAGCTCATTATACAAAGTCAATACTGAACACTGACACGCCCATGGTCCAGTTTAATGAATATAGGATTTTCAGGGCCAAATCTGGAGGTGACTTGTTTGACAAGCCTGATGGAACACTGGAACTGGCTTACAAAATCACCAGACCTACATTCCATCAAATATTTGGGGGATTATTTGTTCCAGCAGGTGAAGCATCAAGATAGTCAACTCTAGCTGGATTGTCCAAACCAATCCAGTCAGTGAAACCAACCCAGACCCAGTCTTTCCCATGGAGCACAACCTGTCCATAGCCCCTACCATTATAGATGGGTTACAGCCAAAATAGTGTTAAATAAACAAACAAACAAGCAAACAAACAAACAAATAAATAGTATCAGGAATGAGTGTTAGCCAATGTGATACAGATTGCTATCACATGCAGCTTTCAAGGCTAGGTTAGACTAGAAGACTGTGCCTCTCCAATAGGTTTGATGAAGTTTCAGTTTCCATTCAATAAAAAAGGCTAATGTGCAAAACTAGTAAGCGAGTCTTTTCAAACTGCACTTTGAGGACACTGCTAACTGCCCCATTCTGTATATATCTAACATGCCAAAGATTGTCTGTCATCGTCTTAAATACAAAGAGAAGGAACACCAATCTTTTCAATCCAGAGAGCAATGCCAGCTGTGGATGGATTCAAAATTGACATCTCTTGACAGCTGCACTGTAATATGAATGAATTTTACGCGTTTGCCTACTTGTACATTGATGCTTAGAATGTTATGGATTTCTTCTCTCCAAAATTAATGGGGTTTAAAAAAATTTGGGGGGGATCATTTTGCTGTCAGAGACAATTACCCCATTCTTCCATTTATTGTTGTCATTCACTGATGACTAAATTGTTCAGTTTTGACCCATTCCATATGTTTCATTCCCTTGATTTAGGCCTTACTGTGGCTTTGGGAAGAAATCCACCTAAGAAGTCCATTCCACATTCCAGATACTGCGTCCCGAATCCCAAATATAGCAGGAATGCCAGGCTTTTGTTAACTAATATGGTTTAAAGGGATACAGATGTACCATACCTCTCCTTTTTTATCATTTGTGCTTGTATAGAAAACAGCAAAACTATGATATTCTGCTAGAATGATTGATCCATAACATTCAGTGAAATAGCACTCTGAGCTTGGCTTAAATGTATGGATTATAATAAACGTCCGCTGGAAATAAGGTGAAGTCTGATTTAAGGCATACAATGTGATCTCCAAACGTTACACTGATACTTTTCATGTGTGTGCTAAGCCATAGATTACTGTTCAGCCTTCCATCAAAGAAAAGCACAGTATAGAAGACGCCGTGTAAATGTCTCTGGGTGGATTTGGAACATATATGTCAAGCTCCATGGCTCCAGGAGACATTTTTGTGTTTTTTATTATTTGAGATCATGAAAGAAACTAAATTTGCATCTGTCTTGGTCAATTGAAAGGATCAGACATCTTCTTCTATTCTCCCGCGGTATTGTGACAGCTTGATCATATAGCCTTCCTATATAAAACATGAAAGGAACATATTTGGCTATGTCAGTGGGACATTATGCACCAGAGATCAATGCAGCAGTCAGTCGCTGTTTTCATGGTAACAAAGAAAAATAGAGAGAGAAAACTAACTAACTAACTAACTAAATAAATAAAAATTACCCAACCTCACAGAGAAATAATAAAATAAAAATTAAAAACATGGATTATGTTAGCATTATATAAATAACACAAGCAGACCCGATGGTCTTGCTCCACTGGGGAGGCATGAGGGCACAAGCAAATGCTAAATTGGTAGAAAAAGCAAGCCAGGGCATCTGGGAGCAAGATGGACTCCAATCATGCACAAACTAAGTCTTATGAAAAGCTTGATATAGTAAAAGCTATGTGAGAGATAAGGGTTAAGTGGTCAGCTTTATATATATATATATATATATATATATATATATAAATAATCATTAGGCTGATTCTCTTAGCAACTTAGAAAAAAAGTGAAAACCCTGCTTATATTCATGTAAACACTAATACTGCATTTAAGAAATTAGAAGATATATTGAGACCTTAAAATTCTAAGTTGATTAAGATATTTTGACCATCAGTATAGTCAAAACTGAGACAACCTTTCAACTTGATATACACATTTGTATTTTATTTCAGGCTTTTAAGTAATTCATCCATCCATCCATTCTCTGTACTGCTTATCCTACACAGGGTCACAGGGGAGCCTGGAGCCTATCCCAGAGGACTCAGGGCACAAGGTGGGGGACACCCTGGATGGGGTGCCAACCCATCACAGGGCACAATCACACACACACCCACTCACACACATTCACACACTACAGACAATTTGGAAATGCCAATCAGCCTACAAGGCATGACTATGGACTTGGGGAGGAAACCCCTGAAGCACGGGGAGAACATGCAAACTACCCGCACACAGGGCGGAGGCGGGATTCGACCCCCCAACACCGGAGGTGCGAGATGCTAACCACAAAGCCACAGTGCTTCCGGCTTTTAAGTAATATTTTGGCTTAAAACCGATCAAATACATTCGGTGGCATGTAAATTCCACTAAGCCATTTTCCTTAGGTAACAGTAAGTCATAGGTTTGCATAATCTTTAATATGTTTAATAATCTGACGTGTTTTAAAACATTTCTGAGCCTTCTGATATATTTAGACAGCAATTAAAATAACGTAAAATTACGTTAGTAAACTTTAAATAATGTAAATGAAATGCTTTTCTGCTCACCACAGCTGTAAAGAGCCTGACCTTTCTCATCAAGGCATTTCTGCCAGCAGAACTGCTGCTCACTGGATGTTTTTTTTTTTGTTGTTGTTGTTTTGTTTTGTTTTTCACACAATTCTGTGTAAACTTTAGAGACTGTTTTGCATAAAAAAATCCCAGGAGATCATATGTGTGGATATGGGTGTGACGGTCAGGTGTCCACAAACCTTTGGACAAACAGTGCATCTCTGCAATACCCAAAGTAACCTACTACATGATTTTTTATTTTTTTACTCCCACACCTATTTTGAAGAGAACTGCAATTACGAACAACTGATGAACCTCAATCAGTCGTGAGAAATGGCTATATTGAACAACCCATGAGACAGGGAGGGAGAAGGCAGCTCTACAGATCTCACGTTTATTATTCATATTAATGACATCACTCGCGTCTCTTTTCAAACCAGTGTAAACCTGATCCCGCCTTCATCATCAACAATGCCAAATGACATTTTTCCAAATGGCGTCTCCATCTAGTGTACTACTGTATATGATATGTTTTGCTATTGACAGCACGTCCTGAATGATTTGATTATGTTTATGTAAAGGCGATTGATAAAATCAATGCGAGAGCACAAATAGCATTAGGAGAAATCAGCCATGTGCAGTATCTGATTTATGGGAGCTGATCACCACTCAAACTCTGTTCATTAGCAAGCGTAATGCTCTAGTGCAGGCACTGTATTTGTCATAAACAAATCTGTAATAATCTGATGTGCCACCATCCGACTATGCAGCATAGACTTCCTGTGAACGAAGTCCCTGGTGTAGTGAGCCCGGCGCTCAGTTTGATCATATAACAGACTGATATCCCAAATCTGAGCTGACACGCATCGCTAAAGATGCCAATGGTAATTAATTAGCATAGAGCAGGAGCTCGGTGCTGTTGGCCCTCAGGGCTGCTGGTATCAGGGTCAGAGCGGCGTCCGTCTCTATTCCACGGCCAGTTTGGAAATCGAGACTCGCACTGTCACTCTCTGGCTCTGTGATGGCTCCTTGTAGCCTCTGGCTACCAAAAAAAAAAAAAAATACAGTCCCAGTTAATGAGTAGAGTGGACGAGAGATAGAAAACACTCTTGCTTCAAGGATTTTATAATAATATTTCAATCGACATGCGGAAACGGACTCCAAAATGTATTTGCTGTCAGACAGAAAGCTGAAATACTGAGTTTTTGACTCTCGGTTTTACATCACCCCCGCTGGAAGAAGCATTTTGTCTGGCTGCTTATTAAACCAGAATGGCCTGCATCCAGACTGCTGTGTTTATTTCAGGTGTTATCTCTGATTACAGGAGGCATTCTCTGCAGGGAAGAGTCAACCTGTGTCTATTCCATCTCACACACACACACACACACACACATACTAATCCTCTGTCGAACCAGATTTATTCTCTTTGTGTGCTCTGTAGCCTCCCATGTCCAACAATTATGGCCAACAATAATATTGTACACAAACATATCTATACTCACCGGCCACTTTACTAGGACCACCTGTGCACCTGCTCATTCATGTGATTATCCAATCAGCCAATCATGTGGCAGTAGTGCAATACATAAAATCCGTGCAGATACAGGTCATGGCATGGGTGTTGGTGCCAGACAGACTGAGCATTTCAGGACCTGCTGATTTCCTGAGATTTTGACATCCAAGGGTCTCTAGATTTTGCACAAAATCCAATGAGCAGTAGTTCTGCAGGCAGAAACTCCTTATTGATGAATGGAATATGGCCAGACTTAGACTTTACACTTAGAGCTGACAGGAATGCTACGAGAACTCAAATAACCACTCTTTACAACTGTGGTGAGCAGAAAAAGCATAACATGTCAAACCATGAGGTGAATGGGCTACAACAGCAAAACACCACACTGGGCTCCTTTCATGTAAACCAAAATCAGGAATCTGAGACTACAGTAGGAACAGACTCACTGAAACTGGACAGTTGAGACAGTTTTTATTTTGTGTTTAAAAAAAAGATGGTCATGATTACCATCTTTATTTCACCCTTTAAATTGTGTTCTTATTTATTGAAGTGAAGTGAAGTGACTTGTGGCCAAGTACGGTGACCCATACTCAGAATTTGTGCTCTGCATTTAACCCATCTAAGTGCACACACACCCAGAGCAGTGGGCAGCCTTTTTTTTTTTTAGCTGCGGTGCCCGGGGAGCAGTTGGGGGATCGGTGCCTTGCTCAAGCGTCTCACCTCAGTCGTGGTATTGAAGGTGGCAGAGAGCGCTGGTCATTCACTCCCCCCACCTACAATCCCTGCCGGA
>CM075004.1:29773207-29819370 GCA_037576675.1 Pangasius sanitwongsei | reverse complement strand
AGTCGTGGTATTGAAGGTGGCAGAGAGCGCTGGTCATTCACTCCCCCCACCTACAATCCCTGCCAGACCCGAGACTCGAGACTCGAACCCACAACCTTCGGGTTCACCTTCGGGTTACAAGTCCGACTCTCAAACCATTAGGCCACGACTGCCCCGTTATTTTTTTTTTTTTTAAAAAAGAGCTTCAGGCCAAATTTGGCCCAAACATAACAATGTCTAATGATCTGCTATTTATTCTCAAGATTTTGGTGTCCAACAGAGCCTCTGTCCACAACAAAATTGAACCAAAGATGAGAGACCATTAATCGAACGAAAAAACACCTCTCTGCTACACTTTACAAGTTTATTGTTCGCCTCTTTCCTTTACCACAGCCTACGAAAATCCTCCTCAGTTTTATAGACGCTTTATAGATTGAAGACATGCGATGCCAAGGAGTGAGGACACAAAAATTATTAGTGGGCCACACAGTAAGTAAACACTCCCTCTTGCTGGAAGGCGCCATCATTTCTTGGCGCATGCCCAGGTCTATTGTTATTGGCATGTAAAATAACGTGCAAAGTTTTACAGAAAACGAAGACGCCACTTTTCTGGTGCTGTACCGGAGCCACTTTTACGAGCACTATCTTGCCTCTCGAAGCTAAAATGACAAATAGAACATTTGGAACGTTTACTGAAATTACAAATGGAACGTTTATTGAGCTTGTTATGTGTTGTGTAATGCACACTTTATGTGAGTTGTGTGTCATGATGGTTACGATTGTGTTGTGATGTTTCCAGCAGATTTCAGCGGTTGATCTTGGCTCTCAGCCTGACATCCTTCAGCGAGGTTCTTTGTTTGAAGCTGATATTCAGAGCAAATAGATTTTTGACACTTGGGGGTTTAAACTCGCCATATGACAGGTCAGGACATTTGGATAGATTTTGGCAAACACACATACAGTGTAGGCATGTAACATAATAACACTATCTGTATCAGTTTAATGCTCCAGATCTATATTCGGATTTAAACCCAAAGCAGACATGGCCTAAAATTTTAATTGGTACTATTTCCAAAAAATGAAAACAACTTCTACCCTAAATTAAACTAAAAATAAAGTAATTAATGAATGTTAAATGTTTTTTCTTTGTTACACAAGCTTCATATTTGACCACAATTTTTAAAGTGTCCCAGACCCTGTGCACACCTCTAATATCAACCAGAACCTATTTTTAAAAATTAAAAAAAAAAGAAAAAATATTAAAGCAGTCTCCAGTATCAACATGTTGTAAAAGTCCAAGTCTTTATGACAGAACACATAATGCTGCTGTAATGCAAGTGATAACAGGAACAGGAATGTTGTTTCTTGGATGTTTCGGAACATTAAAAGTAACTATAAAAGGATAAGAAGTGTGTCATTGATGTATAAAATTTTACAAAATGTAATTGTTGGTATAGAGGATTTAAACACTTTAGGATGTGATGTTATTGGAGACAAGTTCAGGATGTAGTAACTCTGCTTTATCACCTCACCCTGTTGTTGATTATTTTCCTATAACAGCACGCCTCATTGCATTTTATTCATCACTTAATTTCCATGAGCACTCTTTTTTAGTTCTATAAATCAGTGGTAGGTTGTTTTCAACAATCATGACTGAATGCACTGTTGCTTAAATTGTGTGCGAGTGTGTTTGTGTGTGTGCGTGTGTGTGTGCGTGTGTATGAGCATGGAGCATCAGTCCTGGAATGACCTGACTTCAAATCCCTGCTCTGTGTCATTAGGGATTGTTGCAGGACAGGACCAGAACCAGATCCAGAGGTAATTGTCCTCAACTTTTTTTCCCCCCACAGTGCTGTGTGTGTGTGTGTGTGTGTGTGTGTATTTCAGGTCTCGGGAGAACACTAAAACCCATAATCCCTCTCATCATTTGAACATGTGCCCCCCAGAGTCAAGCAGCAGCCTACTCCTGTTCCAACAGACGCTGGGAGAGAGCAAGAGAGAATGCGAGCAAGAGAGCGCGCGAGCTGGAGAAAGGAGAGGGAGGAGAGCGAGTGTTTCACATTCACAGATGATCCTAATTTGGTGCGGTTTGGAGTGTAATTTAGATCAAACATAGCCATGTAAATGAGTCAGGCTTTCTTAATTAGGTGCCTCTGAAGAGGGAGCAAGAGGGAGGGAGATAGAGAAAAGAAAAAAAAATTGGGAAGAAAGATGGATGGGGAAAAAAATTAAAACAAAGCAAACCACATCAGAAGGTATGGGTGTGGTTGTTGGGGCTGTACGGCTTTTCCAACCACCCATTCTCATATGTGATAATATGTATCTACTGAAGCACGACAACTTCAGTGTGGGGAACCCACTCGGTGACACCTTCTCTGATTGGTTAATATCTGCCTATTCCCATGGCACTGAGTAAAGAAATAGGTCAGTTCATTCTGATTTAGCTGTCTGTGTGCAGATCGGTTCCAATAAGCACCAGTTTGCACATACTGCAGGACCTGGGGTGGTGCCAGAGATAGACAGAGCTCATACAGTCAAGCTTCAACACATATGGTATGTGCATACACATAATACCCGCCCACGCAGTATATCTTTCTCTTTACGTGCACTCTCAATCACGTAAACTCACCACCCACTTTGATTAGGAACACCTGTACACCTGTGCATTCTTGCAACTATCCAATCAGCCAATCATCAGATACAGGTCAAGAGCTTCAGTTAACATTCACATCAAAGAGAACTGGGAAAGAATGGGATCTTGTTGGTGCCAGACCAGCTGGTTTGAGTATTTCAGAATCTCTTGCGTAACAGAGATTTCATGCATAACAAAGTCTCTAGAGTTTACACAGAATGGTGCGAAAAGCAAAAAATATCCAGTGGGATCCAGTTCTGCAGGCGGAAGAGCCTTGTTGATGAGAAAGGGCAAAGGCCAGACTGATTCAAGCTGACGGGAAGGCTACGATAACTCAAATAACCACGCTTTACAGCTGTGGTGAACAAAAAAGCATCTCATAAAACACCAACCTTTGACAGGAACCCAAACTGATGAATCTCTTGATAGTAGCATCAGAATTTGGCATCAACAGCATGAATGTCAACAGTGTCAACAGTTCAGGCTGGTGGTGGTGGTGTAGAGGTGTGGGGAATGTTTTCTCAGAACACGTTGGACACCATATTACCAATCGAGCATCGTTTGTGTAGCACCTTGTGTAATTCTTGAGGCAAAAAGCAAAGTAGTATTAGTAGGTGTTTCTAATACAGCATCTGGTGAGCGTACTGATCCAAAAAACAGACTGTAGACATGTAGACAATCCCATAGCACCCTCCACAGACACAAACACATCAAATCTCTTGTTGATCAGGAATTATCACTTGCACATGTGAAGTACAGATTTCGTCCATTATCATATTATGAAACTGACACAAACCCCAATCCCGAGCAACACCGATGCATCCAATCAAACTAATGCACCAACTGGCATGGTGAGTTAACCAGCATGTTTGTCAGGCATGCCAGAGGGTGCCCTCTGCCCTCTCGATCCTGCTGGGAGACCTGAGCTCTAAAATGAGGAGGAGAGCAGGCTCGAAAGGCCACCTGTGCAGGAGGTAAAGCAGCCTGGTGAGCATGAAAAAGCCCCCCGAGGGACGCCGGGTTAACCACATGGCATGGAGATAGTGCCAATCCTGCCAGGCTGATCGCAGCTCAGGCCTTGAGCCTCATACACCCTGGGGGATTAGTACCCAGATATCGCCCTAGATCATAAAGCAGCATAGAGAGAGAGAGAGACAGTGAGTAAAAGTTGTATGTTTTTTGGATGTGAACATGTTTTTTTTTCCTTTCTGAAATGGAGAGTGCTAAATATATATATATGTATGTATGTATGTATGTATGTATGTATAATATATATATATATATATATATATATATAATCCTTCAATATATTGCTTAATAAATACATCTTTCAATACATCCATTAATATTTAAATAAATATCAAAAATAAAAAAAATAATCCAATCAATAAAAAGACGAATATTTTATTTAACAGTGAAACAATTCTTGCCAGATGATGCGGATTTTCAGACTTTTTTTTTAGTTTCATATTTGCAAACTTTAGTAGTACTACAGTCTTGTATATACATATGTCAATATTAATACACATGCTTAGCATGTCTACAAAAATAAATGAGGACTGGAGGCTAATTTGATCCTGCCCATTCCTACTGAAGTTAAGAAAGTAGACATCGATTAAAATTGAAGAAGTGCAATAATTCCAATTAATATGACTTCTGACAGGAAAAAAATGATGTGGCCCTGAAGGCCTATCGATTATAATGAGGGGAAACGACCCTCCACTGTGCTCTGTAATGACACTGACACACACACACAAGCACACACACACACACACATGCACATATCAACCCACACGTAAAGTTACATATAGTTATAAATAGGTGGTGTTAGAGGTTGTCGCTCTTCATACAATTTCAGTGTCCCACACAAAATCTACAAGTGCAGTGCTTCCTAACCATTTTGAATATTTCATATAAATGGGTCTGTAAAAATTTGTAGAATTTCGTTTCTGTGTGTAAATGTGTTCCTGGCTGCAAATCGTTGTATTGGTGACATTTTCTTGAAAGAAACGTTTATTTAGCATTTTTAGAACGCGTCTCCTGCACTCTGTAACGGTCAGAGATAAAGCTGTAACTTTGTTTATAGGATAGCGGATTTTGTCAGGATGGCGAATTTTGTGCTGTCTGGTTTTCTCAGTAAAATGACAAGCTGTGTTTTACTTCAAGATAAAGAAAAAAGAGTGGCTGTTGAGCGAACGACTGTTAAAGCTGCTATAACGTAAGTGGTAACAGGAACTAACTTGTCTCACGGCGATCCACAACATGAATTGTAGCTATAAATAAACAAAAAGTATGTGTTGCTCTTTAATAAATAAATAAATTGTTAGCATTGGCAACATAGCTAGCATAGCTGTTGCAGAAGAGGAATTACACCTGGACGTGCTGTTGTTGGAAAAAAATCTTCAGGGTGGTGACGCCTCTTCATGCCACCACATCGTTAATTATTTTCCTATAAAATCACCAATCCAAGTGTTTTATTCCTTTCTTGAAACAAGTATATGAAGATTTAGGCATTTAGGCATTATTATAAATGTAGTCATAAGAAAAGCTCTAACTACTAACGCAGTCCCTAGCCTAATTGTAACTCTTCATAATATTTCATAAAAGTTATATCATGCGATTCTGTTGTTAGAGTCGCAGTACACAGTGTTGCAACAACAGCCTTTATTAGCTAGCCTTTAAGTAGAAATAAAACTTTGCTCATCTGTGCTAGAGTTGTCTAGTTTATGATTCTGAATGTTCATTCAACTGCTTAAGATTTGGGGACCGCTATATTGTGTAAAGAATAATTCAGCAGTAAACTACATCATAGAAGCTCCAATAAATGGGTTTTGTGAATTAATGCGGCCGCAAGCGCACTCAGTTCGCCGGTGCCAGCAAAAAAGAATGAAACACAAAGATATATCTGTGTGGAGAGAAACCAAGCGGGCTTTTTCATTTTTCCAAAAAAAAAAAAAAAAATTCACACCATCGCATTAGGCTTTTGGCATTGTTCCCCCTTTATTTAAGCTTTCTAAATTTCATATTAACCGAAATAATAATTGGCCAGCCCGCATGTTGTTATAAGAATGCTAAATAATTTAACGTGTCAATGGAGGATGCCGAAATTGCCAAACGTGTCTGGCAGGGAGGAATGAAGAAACATTTGTGATTAGAAGAACCGGAATAGCGTCAGGAGGTGACAGAGAAACACAGGCAGGTCTTTGCGTAAGGAGCGCATTCTCATTTAGAGCGATTTGCCCAAGGGAGCTGTATTCATGCTGGATTGCAGTCTTAAACAGGTGTAACATAGCATAATGCGATGCTAATCAGAGTTCCACCTACGCAGGAATTCAGGAAAGACTCACCACAACACGTTCATTAAAGTCACAGCCAGGGATTTGTAAAGCATCGAACATGATGGTTATAGAAGATGTCCCTGAAGCATCTTTTTCCTAAAGTTTCACCACATTTATTACAATCTAATGGAAAATAAATATTACTGTAAAAGCTCAATGCAAGATTTAAACTGTTTGCACACATTAGAAATGCCTCTTTAAATCATCGCCTCTTAGTTTCATGCATTCACATCTGAGATATATAGAAATATAACATATACAGAAATGTATATCATGCCCTTCATGAAAATGAGCTAAAACATGATGGGCATGTAGTTACTGGAAAATAATCAACAACTGGGTGGTGTGATCAAACTCCTTTTCCTATAACAGTATGTCCTGAAGTGTTGTTTTTTTCCCCCTCTGTTATACCACTTGGAAATGATTATATCTGTTTATTTTTTTAAAGAATGACACACTGTACTTTTTATCTGTTTATAGGTACATTTAATATTGTGGAATTTCACGTTACATTATAGCAGCTATAAACAGCCGTTCCCTCACCAGCCTTTTTTTTGTGTCTTGTGAGGTTAATAAAATGAAACAATGCAACAGGAAATGTTACCAAGAAACGAAAAAACCTAAAGCCCTCCATCCTAAATATTTTCTTGTGTTGGAAGTCTTAAAGGAACAGCTTTATCTCTGACTGTTACAAAGCACTAACACTGGAGGGTCCTTCCAAAAATACCAAATAAATGTTCAACATCACTGTGGTGCAAATGTAGTTAAAATGGTGGTTTTATGTGTAAAATCGTTGGCACCCCACATTTGATATTTGGTGAATCCTGAGCACTGAACTAATCAAGCACTGAACACAGAACAGGTGCACACATTAGGAAAACAAACCAATAATAAGATAGGGCCATGGAGGGGACTGGAGCATAAACAATGGCACATGGCCATAACACAGACAGCACATGGGCTACAGCAAACATTATTCACAATGGGCCTCATTTATCAAGCTTGATACGAATGAAATTATGCTTGAATCGTTCGCACAAGCGTTTACACAAGAGATTTGGTATTCATGAAAATCCCGTAAATTCAGAAAAATGTACGTATTCTACTCCTGCTCCTGAGAGCGTGCAAAGTTATGCATAAGAAGAATAACTAAATGCAAACCTAACTAATGCAAACCTCGACTAACTAACACAAATCCTATCATTAGCATGGATTACTTTTATATCTGGAATATACTGTCAAGTTTAACTTACATATTTTTATTATCTATCCAATGCGGCTTATAGAAGTGCTTTGGAGTCTCAATCAAAAACACATCCTCATGCTAGTTCACTAGGTCAGGGACTAAGAGTGCCATGGAGAAAACTTTGTGAAAACCAGATGATTTATTTTATTGGCATTAATTAAAGAATATAAAAAAAAAAAATAAAGAAAGAAATCAAGCCAACACAAACCCATCATTCAATTATGACAAAAGAAATGACACCATATAAACGGAGGATGGACTGGTCTGTCTCGGATTAGCTGTAAGCCATAAACAAATGCCTCAGGTGATGGAAGACTTACCGCTTGCTTATTATTATTCATATTAAATATCATTAAATATTTTTACTGGCATAGTAGTGAGTCAAAATCATTTCTACTTCTGTTTTTCAGGCTTTACCCTGATCACAGCAGTTTGTGCACTTGAACTTACAGGTGATTGGCATTCATCAACATACACAGGCAAGTACGAAGAAAATCAGCATTCCCGAAACTTTTGTAAATCCGGCAGAAATTTTTAGTTCAGTTTGATTTATGCAAACATTTACACACAAATTTAGTAAAAAGATTGATAAATGAGGCCCAATGTCAGGGGGAATTCGTGAGAGATATAGAACATTTCAAATTCCTTTAATTAGGTTTGTGCATGTTTTAGTTCAGATGACAAATTAGCTCCTGACAGGAAGTCACTATTGGGTCCTTGATGAAAGCTCTTAACCCTCAATTGCTGATAATTCCAAATTGAAGAACCTATTCAGAGTTAAATAGTAGTACTAATGGCAAAGTGTTCAGTAATTTAGTAATACCTTTATATCAACAAAGCCTTGTGGTGCAACCTGAGCTTCATGCAACAACAGTGTGTGTATGTGTGTGTGTGTGTGTGTATGATATTCAACCTCAGCCTCATCTTGTGATACTGACTCACTTGCTCCTGTGACTTTCAAAGCAATACACAGAGAGCTCAAAACAAAAAGAGCAAGGATTTGAGAACCGCCAGTTCATAGACTCGGAGTTAATTAGTTTCATCCTAATCAGGAGATGTGGTGATAAAAGAAAAAAAAAAGTATACAAATATGCACGTTTTGGTGCTTGGTGACATGTCATTACGGCATGATGCATGATCCTGGTGAGCACAAGTTCTCTATAATGCCTCTGTAGGAAAGGTCAGCATTAAAGAGGCAGAAAAGGAAGATAAGATGAAGGGAAAATGTTTATGGGATATTTCAGGACAGTATGTTAGGATGTTGCTGTTATATCCAGGAAAAAAAAACAAAAAACACTTTAAATCCTAAAAGATAGCAGAGAAAGCTGTCAGTACCCTTCTTTGCTTTTGAATCATTGTGGGTGCGCTCTAATCCCCACCGCGCTACCTGATATGATTAGGGCTCGTGGAGAGGGAGGGAGCAGACAGCAGCAGACTAATCGAGACGAGGTTTTAAAGTAGTTACCTGCCCCGCGTGCAGATTTATCAACATCATCTTAGCGCCCGAGACCTGTACGACTAACTGCTTCCTATCGCACAAAGGGCATCGTCATGAATTATTGTTTTGCAGCTAGGTGGAAAATTGTGCTTTTCTCGTGAGCGGGCGAGGGCGATCAATCACGACGGCTTCTTCGCCCACTTCGAGGTGCTGAGTGTTAGGAGTTTTAACACAATACTGTTTACTCGTCTCATCCAGTCCAGCCGGTACACAGGTCATTTTTTTTCCCCAGTGGGAAGTTAGATAGATATGTTTTCGACATGGCTTAGTGAAAGTTTCTTTGGAACATAACAAGATAAAGAGACTCCAGACATCATGCCTTCACAGCGCAAGACCTTCACATCCAATTAATGCACATTTACAGTATAAACACACTGCTATTAACGGCTTCATGAGTGTGAATCACTGACATTGCATAAGGCTTTCAAAAGTGTACCAAACCCTCTGCATTCACTTGATCCTCTGCCATGTTGCTCAGTCATACAGTAAAGATGGATGAGTCAGACATCTGAGAGCGCAGGAAGCTACCGTGAGCCAAATTTATTCTTATCTATCTGATATTGGACGAATATGTGCAATTCATACTTTTTTTTTTTGGTTGCTTTGGAAAGAATATGTTGAATTTTTCCAAATATGCTTCAGAAACTGTTCACATTCATATATTGGTACATGTATTTATTTGCCAGATGCTTTTAGCCAAAGCCACTTACAAGCAAGATACAATAAAATTAAATTATATAAAATAGAATAAATATTCATTTTGGGATAAGTGGTAGATGTATTTATGCCAAGCCACTTACAAGCAATGCTAAAAAAATAATAATAAAAAAAGAAATAAAATAAAATAAAAATATTTTTGTGAGTTAAGTGGTATATGCTTTAATCATAAGCCACTTACAAAGTAAAAATAAATAAATAAATAAATAAATAAATAAATAAAATTAATTAAAATATTTTAGTAGTAGATACTCTTTCTAAAGCCACTTACCATAAAAATACTAAAGAAACCAAAATATAAAAATATATTATGGGGCATGGTCGCTTAGTGTTTATATAAAAATAAAATAAAATAAAATAAATATTTATTTTAAAATAGATGTTTTGCTTAAAGGCCTGAAAGTGGCTCTCTGGTGGGGGATTTGAACTTACAACCTTCCATAGTATATAGCACATTGCTCAGCTATTATTATTATTATTATTATTATTATTATTATTAAGCACCTATAGAAATACATGCATCAGAACAGTACTGGTAACACTTCCTATTGATCCTGCATTCATAATCTATTATAAATGCATTTATGATACATTATTGTGTATAGGATTCATAATAGTTTATAATGCGGTATACCTTATAGTAAACATCATACCTTTTTTATCCATTTATAGTTACATTTAAATGTTGTGAAACAAGCTGGTTCCTGTTATGACTCACTTGTATATTACAGCAGCTATAATGTAACCAGCCTCTCTTTTTTACTCTCTATTGAAGTCAACAAGGTAAAAAATGCAGCTTGTCATTTTACTGAAAAACCATAAACGTCTGTCCTAAACATTCTCCCGTGTCTAAAAAAACGCTTTATGTCTGTTACAAAGCAGTGACACTGGAGACGCATGTCTCACAGCTACCACAGAGTGGATAATGGTTCTGTTTATCTGCCTTCACACCATGTGCACAGATCAATTCATTAAACATGCACTCTGTTCAGCTCAGGTATGCCTTACACACAATGCCTGTGTTATGCATTTATGTGTGAGATTGTGTGTGTATGTGTGTATACCCCCAAGGAGCAGGTTCTATTCAGGAATCGGAGTGCTTTAAAGGCTGGGATAAAAGTGAGAGGGAAGGTGCTATAGAGAGGGGGAAACACTAGGGGGGTATTTGTTAGCGCTATCTGATGAGGGATAACATTCGAACATTATTTTCTGTTATCTTTGCTGTTCCAAAGAATGAAAGGTGAAGACCGCATGCTCTATCCAAGGCCAGATCTTGGGCTCTAGTAATGTGTGTCCGTCTGTGTGTGTGTGTGTGTGTGTGTGTGTGTGTGTGTGTGTGAAGGCATAAAGATAAGAAGGCGTGTAGGTGGGTGTACATGTGCTGTGCATGTAAACACGGCATCACTGAATGACCAAAGTATGTTCACGTTTATTCAAGTGGCAGCTGCTTGTATCCAGAGCTAGCTGGAAAACGATCTGAACATCCAAGCTGAGCAGTTAAACGTGAAGCACTGTTCCAGAAACCGCTCTGTAAATGTGTTTAAATCCAAATTTGTACAAATTGGCTGAATTGATGAATTGTTATATTGAAATCTGTTCTAACATATTGATTTATACTTTGTCTAATTTCTATTTTATTTGATGTGACGTGTAAGATATACACAAACTATATAAATAAAATTATTGTTGCAATTTCTTTCATCAAAAGAGTCTCTCCATCTAAGAGTGATATACAGATATTACATTTCTCTCCATTAACTCTTTTCTATACACTGTATTTTGGTGCTTTGTAACACACAGCACTAATTCTACATAGTTTTATGTACATTAAGGCCCTAACTTACTACGATCTCAAATAGCACCTACAAATTTGTGTGGAATTGGTTAGTGTGTGTGTTTTGGGTGATTTACAAAGAATAATTGCATGAATGATGTCAGAAAGCAATATGCAAATGAGATTTTTGCTTGTATTTGAATGAAAGAGTTCAAGTGAAGCTGAAACTCAAGTATAACGTCAAGTAACGTGCATCACCAAATTTTCAAAATATAATATGAAAATAAAACCGAAGCATGTATGCATTAGTGTTTTGTTTTTAAGCTAAATGAAAATGTCATTTCAAGTGATCTGTTTACACGCTGAATGTAAACCCAATAACTAATATGAAACTCTTCTGGCACAATAATATTTAATCATTTTGACAAACATCATGATTGCTTTTAGACACTAAAGCATAGTTTAGACCATCTTCCTCATTATTGAGACAAAGCAAATGCAGTCTAATTTTGTCTTGATCTGTTGGAAACAGGCTTCCTCAAATTTAATACTCGCCTTTCGCTCATACTAATTTGCTAACTTGAATTTCAGGCTGAGTAGATCAGATTAAAATGTATTGATTTGCTTAATGCCAGGTGGCAGAAATAGTTGCAAGTGCAGGTAAACTGCAGCTAAACCAGACAGACAAATCTAAAATGCAAGCCAAAAAAAAAAAGTTCAAGATCAGGCAATCAGCAGAGTTACAAGTGACAAATTAAGAATCAGAGTCAAAAATCAGAAGGAGACTAAGAACCAGTCAATAACAAACACTGAATGAAAAGGCTTGGTGCATCAAGAGACAAAACTCCAGGTATATGTGCATCTGGGTTATTTATGTTCCGTGAGTGTGATCGAGTTCAGGTGTGTATAGTTTAGAAATCCGGTGACCTTGAATATGGAAGTAAGTGTGCATGCTGGGAAGTGCAGTCTGGGGTGGCCATGTTTGGATGCTGTGAGGGATTCTGGAAATTGTAGTTTATGCCATGACACATAAACACCATCCTTTTTTTGGACCCTAAGGTACAAATGCCCTAAAATACTTATTCATTAAACACACACAATTGACGACTTTTATTTTGTTCAAATGAAAGATGAGTTTACTCAATGGACCCTGTTAGGAAATCAGTTTAGACCTTTTTTTTCTTTTTGCAGATGTTATCAAGTTTTTTTGAACCTCCAATAAATTAGGTGCTTTCTTTTGTGTGTCCAGAGTGCTATCAAGTTTAACTAGTAGCCTATACTATGTGGTCAAACTTTTGTGGACACCTGCCCATCACACCCAAATGTGGTTCTTCCCCAAACTGTTGCCACAAAGTTGAAGCACAAAATTGTATAGAATGTCTTTTGTATGCTGCAGCATTTCAATGTGGAACTAAAGGGCACAAACCTGCTCCAGCATGACGATGCCCCTGTGCACAAAGCGAGCTCCATGAAGACATGGTTTGCCAAGGATGGAGTGGAAGAACTTGAGTGTTCTGCACAGAGCCCTGACCTCAACCCATCCGAACACCTTTGGGATGAACTGGAACACCGACTGCACCCCAGACCTCCTCACCTAACATCAGTGCCTGACCTCACTAATGCTCTTGTAGCTGAATGAACACAAATCTCCACAGCCACGCTCCAACATCTACTGGAAAGCCTTCCTAGAAGAGTGGATGTTATTATAACAGCAAAAGGGGAATAAATCTATGGTCAGGTGTCCACAATCTTTTGGCCATATAGTGTAGCAAGCCATGCAGTAGTGCTGCAGATATAGGTATTTCCGGAACCAAAACAAAAACAGTCACGTTTCATACAAATTAGCCTGGAATTCTAAATTTGCAACTGAGGTGTGTATATGTGGTTGACTAGCAAGACTTTTTTTTTTACTCAGAGACCCCTAATCGTACAAGGGTTGACTGCTTTCTTCAGGTATTTCAGTGTAACAGCACAATACTGCCTCTCTGCCGTGCTTCATCATCCTCATAATCACTGCTCATATTAGAGCTGCATTAATATTAATCTCCAGCCACTGATTGATATAAAAGCTTCAGCGCACCTTGTAGAGAGAACCGGTGATGAAGAGAGAGAGAGTGAGATTACCTTGCTGCAGGTGTCTGCTTCGATTATTCACAGATGAAAGGCTCGGCAAACTGCTGCTGCTACATTTACTCTGCTGGTGTCAGTAGCTATAAAGAAATGATCCTAGCACAAGACAGCTATATTCGCTTTACGCTAATAGTGGTGTGAAGTAACAGAGTAAGGGCAAAGCTGTGCGGTGAAACTAAGTGCTCTGAGACTGAATCTGGTACAATGAAATTCTTTTATTTATCATTTCCCAAGAAAAGAATGTTTGTTCATTTTTTTTTTCTAATAAAAGTCAAAAGAATTGTTGGGATTTGAATAAGACATGGTGGAAAAACAGTTTTAAAATGCAAATGCTATGTGTTTGGGTGCTGTGTCTTACTTTTTAAACTGCTATACTGCATGCTCTAAGTTTTGGGTATGTTAAATGTTACACCAGTTTTTTAATGTTCACTGGTACAATGAAATTCTTTTATTTATCATTTCCCCCCAAAAAATGAATGCCTGTTCTTTTTTTTTTTTTAATAAAAGTCAAAAAATTGTTTGTATTTGAACAAAACATGGTGTATAAACAGTTTTAAAATGCAAATGCTATGTGTTTGGGTGCTGTGTCTTACTTTTTAAACTGCTAAACCGCATGCTCTAAATTTTGTCTATGTTGAACGTTACATCGGTTTTTAATAACTGATGAGAAAGAAAAATTTAGTAGCTAACTTCTGTGTGTACTATTCACGATACAGGTACGTCAGGAAACTACGACACACCAAACGCAGCTTTACTTACCTTTTTTTTTGTCCTTGATTCAATCCTTTCAGTGGTTTGTTTACATGAAATATGGAGTTCTTTATTTGTTCAGGATAGAACCTTACCTGAAATAATCAACATCCAGGTGGTGGTACGCGGCCTGATGTGAAGAGTTACTGTGATCGCCCTGAAGTCGATTCTTTTCCTATAACAGTGTGGTCCGAAGTGTTTTATACCTCTTATACCACAATGTTTTGACAACACTAACAAGTTTTTATCCATGAAAGAATGAAACATTACATGATATCAGTTTATAGTTATGCGTAATCTTGTGGAAGCTTTTGGAAACAAACATTTGACCATATAGTGCGTTAACATTATTGCGTATTAATATAAACTTGTGATTTGCCTTGCAGCTGGATGTTGCAGCTGTGCTGTTTCGGAAATTTAGTATCAAGAATTCTACAGTGCTTTGGTTCTTCCGTTCTCAGCTGAATTTATTTTTCCTCTATTTACCTAACTTTTTTCCTCAGATCTGATTCGTCTTCTGAATACTTTCATGCAATAGTATAACATAACTTGCATACGACACACCCCAATTTATCCAAATATACATCTAATTTGCATGAAAAACACTCTAATTTATGTAGTCACAAAACTTACTGTAGAGTGAATATAAATCTCATATAAATTAGATGCATATTTGGGTAAATTGGAGTGTGTCATATACATGTTATGTTATACTATTAAATGTTACTGAAGTGGATTTATTATTTGCACCCGCCTATCATTTCTTCCTGTGCTCAAACCTGCGCTCGTTTCTACACAGCTTTGATGAATGGCCAGCGCATCCCGATACGCATTCATAAATGTTTGTTGCAGAATCAGCCGTTTGCGACTTTTTCATTTCTTGTTCTTCAGCCACCATCATTCCCATGGTTACTTTCTCTGCTAAAACAAGGCCACAGAGAGGAGAGATGGAGTAGCGGAGGAGAGACAAAGGACAGAGAGAATGTCTCATCTTGTAATTTAAAAAGGTTTCAGCTACCAAGGAGCAGCCCATAAGAAGCCATTAGAGGCTTCAGCCAGTTTATATGCATCAAGTGAAATGATTCCGCTCTTAAAGTGCTGCTGCACGAGTCTAAGTAGATTTCATGAAAGTAGCACGCGCAGTCTTGTACTTTTTCTCCAAGTTGCATGCATTATGTAGAGAGGAAGAGGGTGATGCTTTTGTGTTTGCCCTTTTTTCTCATAATGGCTCTTGCGACAGGAGAAAATGAGTGTGTCTGCTTTCGTAATGGACAATAATTACAGGAACACCATTGGGTCATGTTGCAACACCATTTCTAATCATTTACCATCAAAACACTCGGAGGAAGAGGAAATCTGATGGCCTATGGTAAAGAAAATGTGTGTGTGTGTAAGAGAGAGAGAGAGTCAAAGAGAGAGAGAGAGAGAGAGGTGTTTGGCTGCAAAATGCATGCTCATCTGTCTTCCTTGAGGGAACAGAGGGTGACCCTTGACCTTGGGGAAAACACTAACATCCATCACGGCAGCTTTGGGTAATGTGGTTAAATACCTACTTCCAATGTGTGTGTGTCTGTGTGTAGTCCATGTGTGCAGGGGGAGAAGTCTGTTCCATGCTACATTTGCTACAGAAATAAAATTTTATATAGAGCACAGTCCAAAATGGCGACAGCTGATTGGTCCGGGAGAAACTATCTGATAATGGAATACTCATAGTTTTATTATGTAAGGAATAAAACACAATGGGACAATGGGGTGTGTTGTTATAGGAAAACAATTACCGAGAGAGTTACTGTTACCGCCCTGAAGTTGATTATTGTCCAAAAACAGCATGTCTCAAAGTGTGTTATTCCTCTCATGCAACAGCAATTTGTCAATGATTGCAATTATCTATTAATTAAAGAATGACACATCATACTTATTATCCATTTGTTGTTACATATAATGCTGAGGAATGTCTGCAAAACAGGTTATTTCCTGTTATCACTTATGCTACAGCAAAGATAAAGAGTCAGTCCCTCTCCTTCCTCTCGTTTTTTTCCTCTAATAAGGCAAAAACGCATCTTGTCACATTACCGAGAAAGCAAAGACTTTCCTGTGGCGGAAAACTTACTGACTGTTAGAAAGCTCTGACACTGGAGACTCCTTCTTCAAAAGCTAAATAAACAATGGTTATACGTTGACTTTGTTAAATAACAAACATCTTTTTGATCCGTTTATTATTTTGTTGCGATAGAAACGATAACATATTAGAACGAGTGCATTAACATACACCTGTGATTTGAATTATAGCTGGAGCTACTGCCAGAGCTGCTGTTATAGAAAATTAATCAACACCTTCTGACCAATGAGAATCAAGAATTCAAAAGCACTGTGGGGCTAAAACAGTAGATAGTTCATGCAAACACAGATCCATTAAAGATATTATTCTTGCTATTAAAATGGATGTTAGGAATCTGAATATTTTTACTTCAATGAGCTCATTGAAAGAACATTTGAAACACACACACACACACACACACACACAAATACAAGCACCTGAAAGAGTGCGTACTTGGAGAAAGAGGACAAATTACATTTACTCAGCACTACACACACACACACACACACACACACACACACACAGAGAGTGAGGATAATAGAATAAAAGAGTAATGTGT
This sequence comes from Pangasius sanitwongsei, assembly GCA_037576675.1. NCBI lineage: Eukaryota > Metazoa > Chordata > Actinopteri > Siluriformes > Pangasiidae > Pangasius > Pangasius sanitwongsei. The sequence continues at coordinate 29,802,649 of CM075004.1, read as the reverse complement.
AATAGTGAGGTACAGGCTGTGTTCTATAAGAGTGTGAGTGTTGAGACTGTGTGAGAGAGCGAGTGTGTTTCAGCCGCTGTGGTTCTAATGGACTCTCGTAAGTAGTGCTGAGGGACCTGTAGTTACCCACTTAAGAGTCGGCCTGTAACTCACAGGTCACACACTTCCACTCTGTATTGAACTGCCTTTGCAGCATCCTGATTGGTTAAGACAAGCTGATTTCAAAATGTTCCTTTTTCCCCAGATGTTTGAGCCTTTTCCCCAGATGTTCTTGGTGCATTCTTATATTTGATATTATTATTTATTTTTTTAAAACCAAATTTAGTTTATAATCGGGTTTAACTAGGGTACACACACCGGGCTTGATTTCTACCAGTCCTGTTGAATCTAAACATGTCTTAAATAGAACTTTTCCAGTGATTCTTCTTAAATAATCTATTGTTGAATCTTCTTTACCCTCTTTTTATTTTCGGGATTTACTTTCTTAAATGTCTTTTGCTCTTTTCTAGATGTACTGGATTGGATTAGATTTTTTTCTACATGATATAGATCTTCTCTTCCGAGATATTACTTGTATTAATATATTTTCTGGATAATCATTTCTTTAGTTTGTCTAGTTTTCTTCTCCTAGATAATCCTTTGTGCTTGTGATGGCCTCTAAACTGGATGCTCTAGAACTTATTTTCCGAGCTCATTTTGCTGCTTGGTGATGGGGCGTTGATGATATTCTCAGTCTGATTGCTCCTGGTCACTTCTGGTCATTTGTGTTTGCTCCTGTTTGTTCTCTGAGGGGCAGTTGGGTGCAGGCAGATGGAGAACAGACACAGGTGGGGGGGGGGGGGGGGGGGATGGGGGGGGGGTTTACAGTGCACTTCTGCCTGGCAAAGCATCGATATACACACATACAGTCGGTGACACACACATATGCACGCACATACACACACGCTCATTAGGATGCCAGGATAATGGCCAACTAGATCTCCTGGTGCCACCCCATTGCCTGGCCACTGAGCTCTCCAACCTCGACAGATGTCGACAATAACCCTCCACTCCACTCCTCACACACACACACACACACACACACCTCTGCAGGCCTGGTGCTCCTGGTTTGGCTGGAGCAGGACGGAGTTTTCCCACAGTGTGCAGCAGAGATGGAGCAGAAGAGGCACAATGTGGGCACAACGTGGACGTCCGTCCGCCACAGCAGTCATGCCAGCTGCCAGAAGCCATGGGACACTTCTGTCTCTCTCTCACGCTGTCTCCTTCTCCCTCTCTCTCTCTCTTACGCACACACACACACACACACACACACACACACACTTCCCATCTCTGTCTCTGTCAGCTAGACATTTTTTTTCCCAATTTCACAAATTGACCCTGCACTTTTAATGTCTTGCACGACCCACATAAGGAAAGTCACGAAGTATTAAGTTTAAGGCAGTTTCAGCGGCCAACATTTTTCTCACAACTCCGTCGCAACTAATTTGCCCTTGCTCGTTATACTTCCTGTGAAATCTTTGTGAGATTGGCTTGATTGGCTTGAGTAAGCATCGTTATTAGAAGGGCTGAGCGAAACCACCGAGTGGAGAAAAGGTTGAGGGTTGGGCTTTAAGCAGTCTATCCTGACCTGTCAAGGTTTTATCTTTTACTAACACACTTCCCAAATTGTTTGCATGGGATTAAACTAAAGATTTTAATTGCTTTCACTTCATGGTTGAGCATGGTGCATAGTTTAACCCTCTGGGGTTTGAGGTGAGGAATTTTGGTGGCTGTGCCATGATGCAACATTTCAGCACAAGTCATATAGAAACAGGCTTAGAAAAAGAGAACCATTCAAGGGCTTCTCAAGGGTTCTTTGGATAATCAAGGTTTCGTAGCTTCCTAAAAGTGCTGACTTTGATTTTGATGGGAAAACACTCTACATAGAACCTTTAAGGGGTTCCACTAGAGGGACAACCAAATATTCAACCCTTTTTTTCTGTAAGTACTGTATAGGTTTCTTCATACCACAACACTGTTGAATGCTCAATTCTGATTGGTCAGAAGGTGTTATGCTCGTTCTAATACGTTATGGTTTACATGACTTACACAGGGACTTGTATGCCGGATGTGTAAATGTTGATATTGTGTTGATTTTTCTGTGAGGAGACATTTGTTTAGCCTTTATGGAAGGAGTCTCCAGTTCCAGGTTCTCTGTAACACGACAAGCAGTCATTGTTTTTTTTTTTTTTTTCAACTTGTTTCATGGATGTTTTACAAATAGATCCCATCTAGAATATTTAATGGTTCTTTGGCCTGTCATTCTGGGGAAAGGTTTAAAGGTTCTGTGAGGACCCTACAAAAGAGTTTCCCCTATCAGAGAGGGTTCATAATAAAGGGTGAAGGGTCCCTGTAAGTAGCAAAGAATGAAAACAAATTCAAAGAATGCTTCAAAAACCCTTTTTAAGAGAGTAGCATTTTTACCGAGGAGCAATTTTGGACCTATCAGGCTTCATTTCATTTACATAAACAGTTCACTCTTAAAATTACTGGTTCCACATGGGTTATAATGTCAGTGGGTCCAGATTCACATTCCTGATTCATGCAACTGCACTTTTTTAAGAGGGTAATGTTCCAGCTTTCTAAGCAAGGTTTTAAATGGATCCTTTTTAATGGATCCACCCAAGGGACAAAGTGAAGAACTTCCTGAAGAACTGAAGAACTCATGTTTAATGGAACTGCTTCTTTTTGAAGATCGGACTTGCAATGTACTAATAATACAGAGTATCCCAAAAGTCTACAGACATAAATAGGATAGGACAAATTTCACATATTTACAGTATAATTTTTGAATCCATTTATTTCTGTAAAGCTACTTTGTGACAATGTCCATTGTTAAAAGCACTATACAAATCAAATTGAATTGAATACTTAGGGGAAATTAGCAGTTTTTAGTGAAATGTCTCCCAAAATATTTCATATTTAGTTTATATATATATATATTTTTTTTTTCAGAAAGCCTTTAAGAATGCCTTTGCCTTAGACTGGAAGTGTTGCAGACCAACCGAGAAGTGGACATCCACGGACATCCACTGACGAAGGCACAACCTACGTGATGCTGGCGTACATAGTCTCCTATGTATGGAGACTTTTGGGAGACTGTGTAAATGATCAGCTCTGATTGGTCCATCTCAAGTATCACCGCACTTCTATTTCTTCCTCATTCCTGGTCTCTCTGTCAGTGTCTGATACCATTGCTTAAAATCACCTCAAACTCATGCACGATGAGCCACAAACACGGTACTTAAGAAGCCTCCTGCTTTTTAATCCTCTCATTTGAATATGGACGGTGTGACCTCCCTCTTGCGTTGTTCCCTGAACCCCGTCCAGATTTCTGGCCAGGAGGAAATTGTTCTACATTTCCTGACAAATTGAGTTAAGCGGACATTAAGTGGAGCTTTAAGAAAACAAATGGCTCCTTTTATCACAGGTGGACACTGATGGCGTAATGGGGCCTGGGCTGATGCTATCGCTGCTAATGGCTTGACAGGAAACATTAGGGCTTTTGTAGACAGGGCTGGCAACAGCCTGGCTAGTCACACACATGCTCTCTCTCTCTCTCTCTCACACACACACACACACACACTCACTCTCTCTCTCTCTCTTTCTCTTTCTGAGGCCCGTCATGCTCTCGTTCTCCCTCTTCGCGTGGGAGGCAGATGTTTGTATGTATACGGTGAGCTTGGCAGGAGCAGTGTAGCAGATGCCCATTTCGGTGCCAGGGTGGCGCAGACATGTTGGGCATCAGCAACGGGAGCTGCCCTCCTGCCATAGGTGCTTCTCAGTGCTGTCTGCCAGGGCGCGCTCCACTTACTGACTTATTTATCTCTGCCTTCATCCACGCTCCCTGTTTTAACAGTCTGTCTGTCAGTACAATCTGCCCTGTCCACAGCGCACAGGAACCACACCGAGTAATTGGGGAAGGAGCAGTTGGGGGGGGGGCGAGAAAAAAGAAGGCATGTTTTCAAAGGGATGTTTAGCGGGAAAGGCGCAGATGAGTGCGATGGGAACACGCTTTCATTTAGCCCACACAGAGCGGGAACCTGGATTAATATCTGTTCGACATCATGTTGCGTTATTAAACACAGCACAACGGCTTTCGGTCTAATTCTCTCATCTGGTAAACAAATGCATTCCAACAGTAATGAATTTTATTACCATGTCAGTCAACCACAAAGCACTGGGAACTGAGATGGAGAGTTAAACACTATTTCATTTGTGTGTGTGTGTGTGTGTTTGAGCCATGGATCATACCAGAATATAGCCAAAAGAAAACTAGTCCAATGGCCAGTCAAATTGAAACAACTTTCCAAAAAAAAACAAAAAACAAAAACGACAGGCCAATTCTCAAAATCTGACCCTCCCAAACAGCACTAAACTCCAAAATTATGACTACCATTACCAAATATATTTAAGCAATATAGCACAATCGAGAATGCTGTTATACCGAATATTGATATTCATTATAACCATATGATTGTGAGTGTGATAATGCTTTTATACAGCCGCTCAATAAACAAGAAACTAATATCGAGTAACTGACATTTTGGACACAATATGGCCAAATGTTCTGTTTATTTTTGGTCCGCTAGCAGAAATAGAGCCCGAAGAAGCCACGCTCACTTTATAGAATGTGGGCTAGCTGTCTAGCTAGCTCAAATTAATTTGTGCAATCCCATTAAAGGTGCTTCCGGGAAAATTGGCATCCCTTCTTCCATTTCGTCTTCATCTAACAAGCTTTCATATTTTAAGTTAAAAGTTATATTCGTGAAAAAAAAATGTATCATTTACCATGTCTGCTGATGATGTCACTAACACTACTGTAGTAATTGTTTTGCAATAGGAAGTGGAATTTTATGTGCCGAACACAGATGATTGGAGTGGAAAATAAGCTATCTTGGAACGCCGGTTCGACCAACCAAATTAGTGAACCAGAGCTAACTGTTGTACAATGTAACATATTTAAACTGAAACATCATATGATATATTTTATTTCATGAAACACTGTTAAAACTACGCTTAATTTCAAAAATGATGTCAATATTTATGCAGGGGAAAGCTTGAATTCAGAGTTGGGTTACACAGCTGTTTAAATAATCAAGCTCACAGAATCGTAATGTGTGTGCGCAATAAAAACTATTCTACCACTATTTTAATTTGCTACTCTCCTGTACAGAAAACATGCCAGCATTTTGAAGGATAAGCTGACCAAGCACTCATCTTCTAAAAATGTCTCTGATTAAGATGCTGTCTCCTCTTTTGTGCTAAACCTTTTTGTGGACTTTAAAGAGATGATACTTTAAGTTAATTAAAAGTGTCATAGTTTTGTATTGGCCTCTAATGGCATTCTACTTTTTTTTTTTTGAGGTTGTCCCTTAAAGGAAAACTTAAAGTGTCTGTGTGGAACCAGCAGAATTTCATATTTTTATGTTACACTATTAGAAAAGAAGTCAACCTAGAACCCTTTTAGGAAGCCAAGAACCCTTAACTATAACAAATACATTGAATATTAGTTTTCTATGAGGGTATGCAGTTTTCCTAAGCAGTCTTCAACAAGATGTAAAATGTTCTTGTATTATCACATGTACTGTAACCAATCTGAACAAATCCACAAACATATACAGTACATGCAACAAATACTTTCACTTACTATTGCATAGATACTTACTGTACACTTTTTCTACTAAAAAAACTTTTCACTTATTAATTAACTACATTTTATTCATAACCACACCCTGTAAATATGTCATGAATTCCTTCTCTCAGAGAACTAGTTTTTGTCCATGTTTTGCCATTTGTTTTGGTTTTGATCTTGTCTCTGCCCCTGTCTCATCACTGGTCTGTTACTGACTGTGTTCACCTGTTCTGTGTTTTACTTTGATTTTTTTTGTAATCAAGTGTTTTAACTAATAACACACAAACTACCAGATATGTTCTTGTTCATATATATCATTCAAATATTCACAGTATAGGTTGGAAAAATTATGTGAAACCTCAGGCTAATGACTTCAACAAAATCTAATTAGAGTTGGAAGTTGCAAACCTGGTGTTCAATTAATGAGACAAGATTGGAGATGTGGGTTAGATCTAGTTTGACTCATAAAACGCACTCAAACATTTTGAGTTTGCTATTCACGAGAAGCATCTGCTGATATGAACCATGCTTCGCAAAAAAAGAGATCTCAGAAGACCTACAATCAAGCATTTTTGACTTGCATAATGCTCAAGAGGGTAACACGGTTATCTCAAAGAGCTTAGATATTCATCTGTCCACTGTTAGACAAATTGTCTATAAATGGAGATGATTTAGTACTTTGGCTACTTGGCCTAGAAGGGGCCGTCCAGTCAAGATGACTGAAAGGGCACACCTCAGAATTCTCAGTGAGGTAAAAAAAAAAGAACCCTAGAGTGACAGCAAAAGACTTGAAGAAATCATTGGAACTGTTTAACATTTCTGTTCATGAGTCTACTATATGGAAAGCATTACACAGGTGTGGTGTCCATGGCAGGACACCCTGAAGAAAGCTGCTGCGTTCCAAAAAAACCCATTGCTGCATGCCTGAAGTTTGCCAAAGATCACCTGGACACTCCACGATGCTACTGGGAAAATGTTTTGTGGACTGATGTAACTAAGGTTGAGTTGTTTGAGAAGAACACACACTACTACGTATGCTGTAGAAAGGGCACCGCATACCAACATGAAAACATCATCCCAACTGTTAAGTACGGTGGAGGGAGCATCATGACTTGGGGCTGCTTTGCTGCTTCAGGGTCTGGACCACTTGCCATCATTGGGGAAAAAATTAATTCCCGAGTTTATCAAGATATCCTACAGGATAATATCAGGGTGGCTGTGCACCTGTTGAAGCTCAGTAGAAGTTAGGGGACGCAGCAGGACAATGATCCTAAACATCAAAGTAAATCCACTACAGAATGGCTTCAAAAAAAGAAAATCCGCCTTTTGGAGTGGCCCAGTCAGAGCCCAGACCTTAGCCTCACAGAGATGCTGTGGAATGACCTCAAGAGAGCTGTTCACACCAGACATCCTAAGAATATGGCTGAGCTGAAGCAGTTTTGTAAGGAAAAGTGGTCTGAAATTCCTTCTGAACATTGTGCAGGTCTAATCCGCAGTTACCGGAAATGCTTGGTTGAGGTTATTGTTGCCAAAGGAGGATCAACCAGCTATTAAATCCAAGTGTTCACTTACTTTTTCCACAGCACTGTGAATGTTTAATGGGATGTGTTCAATAAAAACATGAAAGATTATAATTGTTTGTGTTGTTAGCTTAAGCACATGTGTTTGTCTATACTTGTGACTTTGATGAAGACGAGATCACATTTTATGACCAATTAACGCAGAATACCAAGTAATTCCAAAGGGTTCACATATTTTTCCTTGCCACTGTAGACTATGAATGATTTGATCTTATTGTTCCATTTCTGCTTGGAGCTTTTTCACATTTAACTCATTTTCTATTGTTGTAGAAGGTCCTACATGCATACCCTAAAATTTCACTTCCCAAAAACAGTTTATACCAAAGATCTTTTAAGAACTCCTGCTGTTATCATAAAGACTGTTCTGTGCACATCACATTGCTCACACTGAACATCCTTTCAACACATGTATGTTTAGTATGTTTATCTTTTCTTTTCTACACCTGTATACTGTAATGATTTATAATCGCACTGTCTAGTGTCACCCAAAAGCGGCTCACTTTTGAGTTTGGTACCTCTCAAGGTTTCTTGCTGAGGGAGTCATCTCAGGGAGTTTTTCTTTCAGCTGTCATCGCTTGCTTGCTCATTGTTGGATCTAAATCTGCATCCAAATTTCTGTAAAGCTGCCTTTTGACAATGTCTGTTGATAAAATTTAATTGAATCGAAGCAGGTAACTCTACTTTTCTCCTTTTCTAGCAAATTGGTGTATGTTAGTGGCAGGGACGTTGCTTGGCCAAGGTGTATCTTGTTTTATTAACTCAGGCATACCTTGGGGAAATGCTCATGAGCAAATTCTGCGCTAATTAAAATGAAACGTGCTTGAAAAATTTGGGACTGTTTAATATGTACCGAGCGGCCCAGACCGTACAAAGGGCTTTGTTGCTTGGTTAATATGGATATTACAGCTCTGCTGAGATCTCCACGCACGCACACACACACACACACACACAAAGTTGAATGGTAAGGAGGGTATTAACATACTGTAGCTGTCAGCCAGGAAGCCTTTCATTCTCCACTTCAGGACAAAAGGAACAGGAGTGAATGAACTACTGATTACTCCGCTAAAGGCAATATCAGCTACATTAAAGTATGCTTAAAGCAAAGTATCAGTGAGTTACTGAAAGCTTTGTAGCACAGCAGAGAAAGAGTCATTTTAAGCACTTTTTTATAGTCAAAAATTAGGCAAATCAGGCAAATATTATTGCATCATAAATGAATTTATTTATTTATTTATTTATACACATGAAATAGGGGGAAATTGAAAATCTTACATTATTAAATCCCACAATACTAATCTTGACTTACTGTTTATCATGTGACTAGCTTAAGTTTTTGCATAATAAATAAATAAATAAATAAATAAATAAATAAAATAAAAAATAAATAAATATTCCTACATGGTTTTATTTTGTCTTAATATATTTTGTATTATTACTATTATTTTTTTGTTTGTTTGTTTTATTTATTTGCTTACAGGGATCAAGAGAACTAAAAAAAAATTTCAATGGAAAATCTTCGACTACTGATCTGGAGTTAGTATTGATCATGTGGCAGTCATGTAATAGCAGCTTTTATTTATTTATTTATTTTTTAATATATATATATATATATTTTTTTTTATTTATATACATTGTTCAGACAAATATATATTTTCATTTTTATTGTGCGTTTATTTATTTTATGTCTATTTAGTTTGCTTGTAAGAAACAGAAGGAATTGGAAATCTTTTTTGGAAAATCTCTCAGTACTAATCTTGAGTTGAGATCATGTGACAGGCAAGTGTTATTGCATCATCAATTATAAGGGCCAACTGTCTTTAAGTATGCAAATGTGCTCAATTTGATAGGAAAAGAATGCAGGTGCATGTATATTTTTATATTCTGCATTTATTCTAGAGTCTAGATTTCTTAATGAAGGTAAAAGTGTGGCTGCTTTTTTGCCATGTTCTGTCATCTGATGATTTTTAAACAACCATGTCAAGCAATTTATTATTTATTTGGTTTTTGGTCAAACTGTTCCATTTAAACTCCCAGGAGCCATCTACCAGACTTACATTCCTCTAGGTTCATAGTAGTTACTTAATAATTTATGGTATTATTTAAGATGAAAATTGCAATATCTTAACCCTACACACAACCATACACACAAAGCCGAGACAACATCAACACACAATGTTCTGATTACAAATGCCTTATTAATATGCCAGGAAAGTCACATGTCAATTTGTTTGACATTCTAACAATTTCAACCTATTTTGTTAGCTTTCATATGGATGAGGATGTAACAGAATCTAGAACCTCACACACCACCTCTTAACCTTACAGTAACAGAGTACCACTTTTAGTACATGATGGCTTGTGTGAATTGTGCATTTTAGTAGGTAGAGATTGGTGAAAATGGATACTGAAGATTCCTGTCGGTAGCAGGAGGGCTGAAATCTCCCCCATCGCCTGCACCTCCTCCTCTCCCTCGCTCCCCTGCTGGGTGAGCTGGGCTGAGAGTCTGCTGTGTCTGGAGCTCCCTCTGTTCCCTTTCTGGCCTTCCTGATCCTTCACACACAGGCACTTATAAAGCAGCCAGAGAAAGGGTGCTGAGCCAAGGTGGGTTCACCATCACTATAAACTGGAATGACTGAGATCAATAGATAAATGTTTCTATAACTATAACTAACACTTAACTGTCACCATATTACTGTTATACAGCCTTATTATTGTTATATAAATATATGTAGTTATGAGAGTGGGGAAATTTTTCACATACTGTCTCACAAACTTCATAATTTGATTCCAGTTCTTATTCTCTGAGATAAACACGTGTCTTGGTTCAAATACATCAAAACTTCTCCCTGTACTGTGAGAGTTTGAGCTTACTTAGGAGTACCCGTCAGTCTTAATGAGAGCAATTATGTGGACCAGAAGATGTGGCATTGGCTAGTAGCTCATTAGCGCACTTCTATTCCGTGGTCTTGGTGTGAGTTTGTGTAAGTGCATGTGTGTGTGTGTGTGTGTCTGTACTTGCACTGTGAGAATGATTAATAGCTGTTTTCCATTGGGCGGTGGAAGGGGCAGGCCTGCCTGGTTGCGACAGGGCCTTTTCTCTCTTGGGCATTGACATTGGATATTCCACTTCATTCAGTCATTGTGTGGATGTTATGAAATAGCATGGCAAAATGTTCAAATGCTAATCCTGTCACCTTTACCTTTATAATTTTTAATTGAAGGAACTGCTATGAATTTAGAACCATAAGACAAGTTTGATTTCACCATGATAATAGGTTGAAAGAGTCTTTTGTTTCATCATTCTAGAAAAGAATCAATTAAATGAAATGTGTTTAGAGCGTTTAAGGGGGGAAAAAAATCAACTATAATGCATGTCACATCCCCTGTCTTGCTCTTCGAATCTCCCATTAACCACATCCACTCAAACTCGCATCATTTACAGCCTACACGTCACCTTCATGTCGGCTTTTTAAAAAGGTGAGAATGCAGGGGATTCGAATTCAATCTAAGGGTGCGCATGGATCAATAGAATAAATCCTACCTTGAAGTGAGTTTAGGAATAGCTGAGAAGCTGTGAGACATTAAAAAGAAATGTGTAAACTTGCCACCCATGTCACTTCTGCACTCTGTTAATAAAGATATCAGTTAGGACATTTACCAGGGTCACAATTCATTTGCATAACATTTTACAACAGATTTAGTCAATTCGCATTCATAAAGCACCATTCCGCTTATAGATCACGATTGGTAGCAATATCATTACAGTTTTGAGCCACGACACATCACTTAGTGGGTCCAATATAGAAAATCACAATAATTTATCCTGTATCTTTTATAGTTTTAACTGTTTTCTGGTTTATAGGCTTTCTCTGTCTGTCTCTGGCCGAAACAGGTACCCTGCACTCCATTAAGTCGGCTCCATGGCCCCTCTCTTTTATTTGACATTTTATTTGGCGGAGACAAACGAGCAGCAGTTGGATTATAACATAATTTGTCTTGTCTTTATTACCGGCACAAAGGACACCGCTCATTAATTATTCCGCCGTTGCAGCTCAACACAAACTGGAAAAGGTCCCTCTCTGGACAGATGGCGAGGACATTGTTATTTATATCAATCAGCCCAAAATGTTCAGCAAGGATTACTATGCCTTGGACCCATCTGATTTATTTCTCTCTCACCCTCTCCCTCTCTCTTTTTTTCCTCTCTCTGTCTCTCTCTCTTTCTGTGTTCACCCCAGTCCCCGCCGTAGGGCCACTGTTCAGGCTTTTTTTAATGGAAACCAAATAGAGACTGCAGAGACACAAGGCCAGTGAGAGTTCCAACATTTTTATTCTGGGGCCAAGTATTTTTATTTTTTTTTCGTGTTCAGGTGAAGCGTTCAGCAGGGAAGGCTGGTGCCCTCCAGCCTATAGTGCTCCACTCAAACCCTCTTTACTGAAAGCCACAGAGGTCGATATGGTTCAAGCCTGAACACAATTCTCCCTGGTGTAGTGATCAGCACCTGTGATCCTGTGTGCTGTAGCCTCCAGACAGCAGAGACTAACACGGCCCATACTTCCTATTCCTCAAGCTCCAGCCACTAATTCACGTCAGCATGGCTTCCTCATGGAACTGCATAAAAGGTTTTTTGCTGTATTTAAGTATCTCACTTCATGATTCTGACAATCTCTTCATGACGTGCTACATAGTAGAAAACAACATGGATGTCAACTGCTCCAGCTAACCTAGTAATCTTGAGTTTATGATGTGTTTACATTCACAAAACAGTGAGCTATATGGTCGATGTTATAGATTTAACTAAGAAATGTGTTTGTGTTTATTGATCTGAAATAAAAACTGTTATAAACTCACTTAAATTAGTGAAGTTATATGTTGTTGTGTGGGTGCATATGTTGATTTGATGGCATATGCTGAACCTTGGGTTGAAGAAGCCTTCCCAAATTACCAAGAAGGAATTCCAAATTGAAGGGGAATTTTCTTTGTTTTTTTTCCTAGTCAGATGTCGGAAATACAAAGTTATGAGCTTAAGACCAGCACCACTGTCTGACAGTTTGATATACCCATATTATGTCATGCTGAAAAGCATTTTCTAGACTATAATTACATGAAATAATAATAATAATATTCTAATAATAATAAGCCCAGAAAATCAACTAATGTTAACTAACTAACCCGACTCTGAATAGAAGTAAGTTTCCCAGTGTCAATACTGACATGTTTGTTCATGTTGTTAAATACATTATTGAAAAAAAATGTAATGTCAGTGAGAATGTTTAAACTGGTAAAAAATGGAAAAGTTTATGTTCATATCCATGAAAAAACTTCTCTTGCAAAATTCAATTTTCTCTCCACAAAAATAACTACAGATAAGTAAAATCTTCAGACCCACCAAAGCCTTCAATGTTAACTGGAATTCACAAAGTTATTAAACTCAAATAAACTGTTTTCATAAGCGTCTCATATGGATTTGCTGTCCTGTCAAATCCAATATTAGCAAAAAATGCAAATACTGATGCAGGTTGTGATTAAGATTTTAACTCTGCCTTTTTTGCAGCTTTTAGCTAATGAAAAACAAAGTCTTGGAGGATCTAAGTCTTAATTTATTAAACATGAATAGGTCCTTGATGAAATATAGAAATGGGATACGTTTTGCATTTCAAAGAATCCAGCTTATGACTTACTCACATGTAAATTAGGTCAGGATTTGTAAAAAAAATACTTAAAGGAGTTTTTCATGTTTGAATCCAGTAAAATAAAGTACAATGAAATGGCACCTAGTGAAGATAAGAGCTGTTGGCTTCTGTAAGTCCTTGAATTTGTCTTTGCAACTGTGAAATATCCTTCACTTTGAAGAGTGTCCAATAAAGCAGTGGCCTTATGTATGAGCTGGACACTTTCATTCTTTCTTTCCTTCTTGTTAATAATGCTTTAATTGGTTCATAACGCTATACAAACATGAGGACGACAATGAAACTAAAATTAAAGTGAGTCAATTCTAACACTATGTTGTCTGCTTAGTACCTACAGTGAGGAATAAAACACTTGGGTATGCAACCTGACATAAGGCGAATTACTGTTACCACCTCATAGTTAATTATTTTCCAATAACAGCACAAAAAACACACATCTTATCATATTACAGCAAAACTGCAAAGCCCTCTGCATTGAAAGCTTTCCTATGTCAACAAAGCTAAAATTACAGCTTTACCATTAACTGTTATAAAACATAACACTGGAGACTATAATGCTAAATAAATGTCTCCTCACAGAAAAAAAGTCATGTGTTGAAACAATATAATATCAGTAAACTGCAACATGACCATAAGCTGAGAAACTCATACGAATTTCAATGAACAAGGATCATGTAGTTGGATTTTACTGAACCTAACCTCTGCCTCAACCTGTGTAGCTTTTCGCGTTGTATCTTTCCGCATCGTATTTTTGAATTCAGTCGTGCAAACATTTACAGTTTTGTCAAACAAAATCTAATAACATACATCATAATTACCAAAACAATAATCTGAGAAATTTGTAGGACTTTCAGTGAAATATGAATTTAAATGAACAAAGATCATGTAGTTGGATTTCGTCGAAGCTTCATAATGAAAACTTTTGAAATAAAGTTGCAACAAGGATATGAATGCTAACCCCCTGCCCAAACCCTTGTATCTTTTCACATTGCATCTTTTCATAACATATTTTCATATATTTAAACTTATAACAAACATAATATACACTATATTATTGAAACAATACATAATTTACAATATATTATTGTAACAATACGTATATAAACCTGCAACCTGACCACAATTTGAGAAATCCGTACGAATTTAAATAAACAAGGAGGTGCAGATGGATTCCGTTAAGCCTTCAAAATGAAAACCTAGGAGATGAAGGGACTACAAAAGATATGAATGGTTAACCCTCTGCCACACCCCTCTTTCTTTCCACTTTGTATCTTTTCGGAATAAGAATAGATACAAATGCTGACCCGTGTCTCAACCCTCATACCTTTTCACATTGTACATTTTCGCATATACAAATAGTATAATGTCATTCTAAATCTAATACCAAACATACATAATATACATTATAATGTCAGTAAACTGCAACCTGATGATAATCTGGGAAATCTGCACAAATTTAAATGAACCAGGATGGTGGAGCTTCGGAACGAAAACATTTAAAATAAAGTCGCTAGACACGATATGAATGCTAACCCCTTGCCCCGGCAGTCAAAACATTTCACATCATATCTTCACATGTTTTCAAATGGACTCTTGCAGAAAGTAACAATGTTGTTAAATAAAAACTAATGACATACATAATATACAAATGAAAACTAATAACATAAGCTACATAATATACACTACAACATGAGTAAACTGTAGCCTGACCTGCAACAACCTGAGAAATTCGTACAAAAAGAACAATGCATGGTGTAGTTGAAGTCTGTTGAAGCTTTGTAAAGAAATAAAGTTTTAAAGAAAGAAAAGAAATTACCGCTAACCCCTGGGCCAACTCTCGTATCCGGTCGTTTCGCATTGAAATTTGGTCTTTAATAATAGTGAGTCTTTGAATGTGACTCCTTGAGGACTTTCTTTCTTTGGCAACTGGCAAACATTTCTTTTATAACCACATGAAATATATTGCATTTCCACATCACTCATATGTTTTTTATTGGCTGAAGCATTTTCTTTGTATTGTGCTTTGTATTTATTTATTTTTTTTTATTATTATTTTTTTTTTTTACATTTGGGATCATTTAGGAGTTTGCCAGGTCTAGTAAACCGTATCCCCCTATTGTCTCTGAGCTAACTCCATGTATTCCCTCAAGCACTTTAATGTCTTTTCCCTCGTTAGGGATCTTCAGTTGCCTGACAGTTTGATTTACCTGCTTGGGACAGAACATCTCTCACCCAATACAATTTACAGAGTAATTACTACACTGCAGACTCCAAGTCAAGATTAAAGTAAAATCTTAATGAATTATAAATGGAGTCATACATTTTCGTGTGCTTATTGTGGTCGCTGTTGTGTTAACACACCTTTCATTATGAAGAATGGAGACGACTTTGGAAAGGAAGAATGCTATTTGAGGTAAACTACTTTAACTAATGTATTTTATTTGTTAAAAGGCACATGCCTGTGCATATACACTGTGCATATCCATTTTCTCCCAAGCCTTCTTCATTCAGTCCTGATTGGATCCTCTCTCTCTCTCTCTCTCTCTCTCTCTCTCATAGAACAGATTAACATTCCAAATTCTTCCAAACTATTTCCTCACCCTCTCGTCCTCCCTCCTGTTCTCCCTCTCCCTCTCTCGGGCCGGCATCCATGGCTCCGAGTGAGACCGTTAGTTAGCGGCACTCATAAAAAAACTCAATTCATCAGCAGCGAGCATCATTTGGTGCGAGCAGGAAAGCGCACAAAAGGGGTGAAGCTTGTCAGCGAGACAGGTGGCATGAGATCTGGCTTGCAGAGTGAGCAATATGAATAATAGATTCTGCTAAATGTACGCCAGTAAACACAGCTGCCTCCGCTCGCATCCAAAAGAACAGCTTGGCAGGACGGAGAGAGAACGGAGACGGAACAGAGCCTGTCCTACCCCAACCCACCCCCACCGCCACCACCTCCACCTGAGGGCCGTGGCCGATTAACTAATCACACAGGGCCCCTTAAATACGAGGTGAGACATGAGAAAGACGGAGGCAGACAAAGGAGGAGGCAGAATGCGTACTCATTTGCAAGTCTGAAGGCCTAATCACTGTAAAGAGAGGATGATGGTTCGAGAGAGAGAGAGACTGAGGACTGTCTCATGATTTTGTAAGAATTTATACAGCACAACACAATTTGCATCATGATAAGGAATAATATCAGTCTCTTGTATCAGAATTCTGTTGAATGTTGATTTATTCGGCTTGATCTCATACCGCTTTCATATGCATTATGTCAAGAAAAATAAACCGAAAAATTCCGAAAATAAAAATCCAAACATATCACAGGTGGCTAGGCATATAATGTATATTAAGTATTTAGCTATTTAATAAAGTAAAAAAAAAAAAAAACAAGACAGGACAGGACATGCTGTTGTAGGAAAATAATCAACAACAAGATGCAATCTGTTGATTATTTTCCAATAACAGCATGTCCGGAAGTGTTTTACTTATACCCCAGCAATTTGCCAACAACATTTTTTATTATTTAAAAAAAAGAATGAGGTGTCATATTTTTTATGCATTTATTATTACTTTTAATTTAAGTTGTGAAGCAGCTGTAAAACAAGTTCATTTCTGTTATTACTTACATTATAGCAGCTATGAGTAGCTGGTACGAAGCGCTGACACTGGAGACTCCTTTCATAAATGTAAAGGTGTAAACGCCTCCCTAGAAAAAAACAAACAAAACAAAAAAAAACACTTAACCAAATCAGTGATGATGTGTTTTTCATTATACATGTTACTAAATGATAGCATATTATATTGTCAAGCATATTAATATATACCTGTGATTTGACTTGCAGCCGGACCTACTGTCAGAGCTGCTGTTACAGAAAACGAACACCTTCTGACCAATCAGAGTTGAGAATTCAAGAGAGCTGTGGTATAAGGAAATTGAATTCATAGCAATAATGTATTTAATGTGTTAGGTTTCACAGATGTTTCTTCATTATTCCAAATAATAAAAATGTTCAAATAACGTAAGTTACGATATTAATAGTTAAAAAATCTTCCCTTTGTGTTTTCCCTTTTTATGTGCAAATATTCTCTGTCTTTCATGTCCACTGTTTATAGCCTGTCTTCTGTCACAAACCCCCCCCTCAGCTGCTTGTGATAGCTGCTTACACTGAATCAACATATTTACAGTAATGGCAGAATTTCCACTAAGTAAAATATGTAAGTTCAACAAAAAGCAAACAGGTAAATAATGGCAGGGTTATGTTCAACTCATTAAATAGAAATATGCACATTTATGAACGTCATTTATTATAGTAACAAGGACATTATTTCTATATGTAAAAGCTACATAAAGAGTGTATGTGTCATTTAGTCCCAGTTCTCCATAGGCTTTTGTCATTGTTTTCTCTTCCCCCTGTTCATTGGTCTGCACACTTGCTCGTTCGTGCAATTCAGCCAATCAGGTGGCAGTAGTGCAATGCAAAAAAGTCATGCAGATACAGGTCAAGAGCTTCAGTTAATGTTCATATCAGAGTTCAGAAAAGGGAAAGAAATGTGTATGCTGTCTGCCTCAAGGTTTAATGCGTGCATTCTGACATGCTTTTCTGCACACCATAGTTGTAAAGAGTGGTTATTTGACTTCCCATAGCCTTTGTGTTAGCAAGAATCTGTCTGGCTATTCTCCTCTGAGCAGACCTGCAGCTTACTGAATGTTTTTGTGCCATTCTATGTAAACTCTAGAGACTGTTGTGAGTAAAAATCCCAGGAGATAATCGATTTCTGAAATACTCAGACCAGCCCATCTAATACCAACAACCATGCCATGGTCAAAATCACTGAGATCACATTTTCCCCCATATTGATCCTGATGCCAACTTTTTTCATTCTTTTCGTATATATATTTTTTTCTTATTTACACAATTGTAAACATATTAAAATTATATACATGGTGATGGAGTTTGAAAATCAGCATTACTCTCACAGGTAATTTAGTTGAAGCTAAGATTTAGAAGTATAGCAAATGTGGCTGCTTCACCTACATGAATAAAATAAACTAGATACTGTAGGCATTGCTAGTGAAGTAGTTAAGGTTCCATGCTAATGCCCTTAAACCTCAACTGCTCAAGTGTGAGCAGTAGGATTGTAGTCTGCCTTACTTCTAGTTCACTTTGGATTAAATAAATAAATGCAAATAGATCTTATTAGCATTTATTTAAACACAATGATTAAGCTGTTGGTAAAACAGGCAATTTAATTGTAAAATGGTGCTGCTTATGAATTTCTGAAATAAGAAGGCAGTCGTGCCAAATCTTCAAGCTCAAATGAGCCTGCAGTCATGCATCTGATGATGTCATCATTCCTCGCCGGACCGGACGGAAAGAAAGGTGGCCCGATTTGTCAGCACCCACCCCATCACCCCCGCCTTACCAGTTTCTCTGTCTGATGGCTCCCCTGTTGTAGTTTAGGAAGATTTTGCCTAGCAGAAGGTAATTAATTCTTCAATTAAAATGTTGTTAAACATTTTTAATGAGCAGGAGGCACGCGGGAATAGGATATGAAAGTATGTTTAACCAGAGAAAGAAAACATGGCCGTTTGAAAGTTAGTTTCAGGGAAAAAAAAAAATAAAAAAAAATATGAAAAAAATGTGCTTGGTGACCCACTTTCAAATGCAGCAACTCGTAATAAGAAATATAAATAAAAAATCAAATGGTGTCTCTCTCTCAGGGCTCCGAGGATGTGTCCCTTATCTCAGGTGATTATGGCAGGCGCTTTTATCAGCCCCAAATTAGGCCAGTGTCACTTTCCAAACAACTCATACCCCCCTCTGCTTGTATGCGCACAGGCAAATCAACGTATTCCCAATATAACCCATTTAATTAATAGCATTGAGAAAAATATCTAACAGAGGTTGGAGAGGAGAGAAAAAAAGCGTGCTAAATTACAATCCGGATGCTGACTTCCAATCAGCAATTCCATCTAGGCTCCATAATTAAAGTGTGACAAAACAAGTTTGCTCGACTCTCTAAACGACACAATGCTGCATCTTGATCTTCTTTCCTCCCTCTAAACAGTGTTTAGGATTTTCTGAAAGAGCTCTGTGAGCACGTAGAACATTAGGATCTTGGTGTAGTAACCTCCTAGGTAATCCTTTAAGCGCTTGTGACTGTGGGCATTGCTGTGGGAGTGTGCCGTAGATTCCTGGCATCCGAGTTGCAATTAGAAACGTGTAAATGTGTTTTTTTGCCTAATCACCCCAAAACCGGCCCCTAGGACTCTCCCTAATGCAAAGCCCATTAACTCGGGCCATCAAAACAAAGATCTTGCTCCTAATGACAGTAATTCCTCTAGTTGCTCACACCAGCACACCAGAGCTCGGGCCTAAACCAGACATGATGGATGGAGCCAATGCAGAGAGTCAGACACCTGCAGTACTGCCGAGAAAGAGAGAGTGGGGAGAGGGGAAAGCAAATTCATTAACCCTACATTTCCTCACTTTAAATTCTCTGTAAATTAGGACACAGTCTCAGATGGAGTGAGCGAGAGAGAGCGAGAGAGAGCGAGAGAGACTCTGAAAGCCCTGGCCTATACAAACATCATCATTAACACAATTAATGCTCATTTCCTGTTCCCCCCTCCGGCTATGAAACTTTGGCCCACTAGTGACTCCTTAAGGGAGTGTTTGGGCCGTACCATTTTCAGTTACAGAAAGCGAAGGGAAGCCTAGGCGCTCACAAGCGACATATTACCCTTTAGCCCAGCTGTCACACTTTTGGAGGCGAAACACAAGCTGGAGCTGTGCATAGTGCAGCGTGTTCTAGTCTCTGTAGTTCACACAAGCCTATTCGTATGAAGAAATTGTAAGAGTTAGGATGAGAGACGGAGTTAGTGAAAACAAAAACCTGCAAAACTAGCTCAAAGACCAGCACAATGGCCAATGCAACCAATTCCAGTCCTCCCAAAACTCTGTATTAATATGTTTAACTTCAAGAGAAGAAAAAAGCGATAACACAAACTAACTTGTTTCCACACCACTATACATAACTATAAATGGATAAAAAGCATGATGTGTTATTCTTTCATTCATAAAAAGTGTAATCGCTGAAAAATTGCTGTCATGTAATATGACAAATTGTGACCACTAATTAATAATGACCAATTTAGCTTTTTTCATTTTTGTTTTCACGTTTTCCATTTTGTATACAATCGTTTTCCTTTTAATGTTTAATTAAGTAGTTAATTAATTGTTATTAATTTTTTTTTTACCCATTTCCTCTCCTATGTTTTTCCATTCGTCATATGAGGAAATGATTTTGATTAGGATATGAGACTGTTTTTTTTTTTTATTAATTTATTTATTGTTTAAATCAGTTTAATTCCTAAACCATGGATCTGTCAGGTGGCAGAGACAGATGCAGAGAATGATTTCATTAAAAAAAGACAAAGGCAAACAGATCCAAAACATGGGGCAATGGTGAAGTGAAACAACAGACAAAAGGACAAGTGATCAGCAAACAGACAAGACAGGAAAAAAAAACAGAATCCGAAAACAAGAAGACAAAAACAAGATCATGAAACAGACACTCGTGCACGAGAAACAAGGCTTGGTAGATCAGGTGAAAGACACTCAGCAATACTTCACATGGAATGATGGTGTGGGTGTGTGTGTGTGTGTGTGTGTGTGTATATACTGTAGGTGTTGTGTAATTGAGTCCAGGTGTGTGCAATCAAAAGTCAAGCGCTCTAGAGTGTGGTAGTGAGTGTGTGTTGGGAAGTGTAGTCATTGTCGGCCATGTTTGTAGGCCGTGGTGTAGCTTGGGAATTGGAGTGCGACACTGATTCCAACATTGTCATGACAATATTAATAGTAACTGATTTTTTTTAAAAAATAATTTCAAACTTAGACTTGTGAGGGGATGACTGTTTATAGATTCTGTTTCCAATTCTTTTATCTCTCTTCTTATTAAATTTTCTCAAAATGTTTTTCGTTTATTTTTTTTCACTATTTATTTTCCCTATTTCCTCTCCTACATTTTATTTCCAAACTTTTTTTAAAAAATAATAATTAAAAAAAATCACTTTATATATTTTTTTCTAACAGAATGAAAAGACCACAGCCATTTTTTTTTTTTTTTCCTTTGGCTCCCACATGCAAGGTTTGCAAATTTGCATGGTCAAAGTTCGCCTCGGTGAACTATGCGCAAACCAAAATTACCCTTTACCCCAAATTAATTCCTCCTTTGCGTCCCACTTCCTTTTCCCATTCAACTGCACTTGCTTTCGGTGAATTTTATTAGTGTTTGGTGTTCGGTGTTTAACCCTAACCATCTATAATTTCTCGTCTGTGTGAAGTATTACACATTTTCAATCACCGAAGAGTAGAGTTTATTTTCTGTCTCCCACCATCGAGGGAAACTAAAAATATTCTACAATGAAAACATACACACTAATCCTGATACTGTCTCTCCATGTGAGGGAATTATAGTTATATAATAACCATGTGATTAGTTTTCATTGGATATCGTTTAATCTATAGCTGTCTAGTGACTGTGCTATTGAGGTGACAGAGCAACCTTAATAATATATTAATTATATAAGGATAATGAATTCCCATGACTGTTCTATATTTAATATTAGGCGAGCAACATCTCTCTCTCCGCCTGTCTTTCTCTCTATGTGTCTCACTCTCTCCATGTGCACAGCAGATTTGTTAGGTAACACAGCATCTGTCTGAGTAGCACATGGTAATTGAAACGCACTCGTCTTGACAGGTAATGGCACGTTTTTTTAAGTGCCGCAGTGAAGTGAATGCGTGCCTGATTTCATTAGGCATAAATAATTTGGCCGCTTGGGTATGATGCGTTCGCAATTACTTATTCTTTTTGTATTCCAAATTACCTATTCTTTCAGATGTTTTTTTAATGTGATTAGCAAGCTATGCAAACTAGCCAGTGTTTTTTTTTTTTTTTTTTTCCTTAATCACAGCTTTTATTTTGGTGCACCGAGATACAGAAATGTGACGAAACATTTGTTTTATGATATCATTTCATTGCATCTTCCTTTGTATTGAGAAATTTATTTATTTATTTATTTATTTATTTATTAGAGAGTTGTGACAGAATTGGGGGTACTTATTTCTGCAGCAAACATTTTTCCCAATATAATACTTTTCTAGGTTGGAAATTTTCAATTTCCAGTCAGCCTCTTTTGGCTACAACTGTAATTTATTTTCAAGAAATTTTCAAAGAGTTTTCTTAATTTCTTGCCTGCATTTTGTCGAAGAAACACTCTAACCTCTCTACCTAGCATACTTATCCAATGTTTGAGGAGCTAGCTACAAGCGAGCGGAAAGTTTTCTGAACATTACAGCTCAATCTATTAAGTTTTCTGGGATTTTTTTTTTAATGTTCCTGCAATGTTTTTCAAGATGAACGGTAGCTTTTTAGATCTTTGCAGAAATGTTTTTTTTTAAACTTCTTATGACGTGTCAATGTTCTTAATGAACATTCTGATGCCATTTGTTTTTATCTGGTTAGCTAGCTATGTTATGAGTAGCACCAGCTCATACATGTACAAGTTAACGAAAGTGTAAATGTTCCTAACTAGAGTGAGAGGAAATAAGGTGAGCTGTATTTTTGCTAAAGCGTTATATTTTTGTTTCATCTGAACAGAGAACATTGTTCCAAAAATGTTCTGATTTGTTTAAAAGATTTTAGATGTGCACCTCTGTGCTTCTTTTTTAGCCAAGGAGTTTTGCGTAGGAAGTAAGAACGGACACGTATGTGCTGCAGTTCATTGCTTATTGTTCTCTGTGTAACTGTTGTTTCTGCTGCTCTCAGGTCATCCTGCAACTCTTTTTGAGAGACTGCTGGCTTCTCTCTTACCTTCCTTATCATTAGTCTGACAGCGTGTATTGCGTAGCACACCTGCCTGGAGATGATAAATTATGGTTCATTCATCTCGATATTATCAGACCAATTATACTGAAAAGGATGGTTAAGGTCTTTGCTCTGGCACTGTACCTTTTTTTTTGGATTCAAGTGTTGTTTAACTCTTTTTACCAGAGGCCAGAAATGGAATTTCCACCTGTTTTGGGGTGCCCATGTTCAGCACTGAATTTATTTGTGATGTCACACTTCACAGTAGTGGATAAAAACTCATATGAAAGTTGACACTCAGGGCTTTAAGCATTTTTTCCATTATTATTATTATTTTTTACCTAGCCTACTAGGTTTTGGAATTTTAGTGTGGCAGTTGTATATAGTATTTTACTATCAAAAAAGCTTTAGTTGTGCTGTCTGTTTTATCTCTGTACCAATGTTATTGTAGAGAGGTGTGAATTATTTGCCCAGTAGAGGCCTCACACCATTCCACTTTCCCATTGGCCTGCTCACCAGCAGCTAAACACAGAGTCATGGTACTCTAGACACAGAAACCCAACAGATTTGCAGCAATAAAGTAATATATTTGTTGATACTAATTGAAAATGTCCAATAAGTTGATTTCCATTCAGTCGGTGGAATGGAATGCCAGTGTACTGTGGGAACGGGGGTAGTCGTGGCCTAATGGTTAGAGAGTCTGACTTCGGGTTCGAGTCTCAGGTCTGGCAGGGATTGGGGGGATTGACCAGCCCTCTCCTCCACCCTCCACCCTCAATACCTCAATACCACGACTGAGGTGAGACCCTTGAGAAAGGCATCGAACCCCCAAATGCTCCCCGGGTGCCGCAGCAGAAAAGGCTGCCCGCTGCTCTGGGTGTGTGTGTGCGCACTTGGATGGGTTAAATGCAGAGCACAAATTCCGAGTATGGGTCACCATACTTGGCCACAAGTCACTTCACTCACTCACTTTAATGTTGTCCCTGATAATAATAAAAGGCATGTGTAAACTTTAATCTGGATTTACATGTATGCTCTGGAAGCATATTAGATAACAAAAACAAAAGTGTCCGAATACTTATTTCCCCTCATTGTACTCCTCAGTGTTGTAGGAGTGTTTATAAAAGTTATATTCTCAGAATACCCATGAAACATGACAGATTTAATCTTCTTGGAACAAAACATGAACAGAAATCTAACACATTCTGACCAATCAGATTCTAGAATTCCACAGAAAGTTATTATACAGTGGTACCAAAATATCTCATGTTTTCTGTAGATAAACACTGACTTCACATATCTCTACAAATCAGCAGAAATCACCGAAAGCTGATAAGACACATCTACTCAGGGAGTCAGGCAACTATGGTGGCGGCTTCAGCAGTGCACACTATATGTGTATCTACGGTCAAATCCCAATCAGTGCGGTAGGGAAAGTGCCATTAGCTCAGATTTGATTAGTGGAGATTTCCTAATGCTGTTCAACTTATTATCTCTCAACATGTAGCATAATGGGTCACAGCGATTATTGTGATTAATGAGAGATTACGAGGGAGCCTATAGCAGGAGCTTGAGCTGAATCTTCCCTAGATAAACACTGAATAGAGTCACTAATGACCAGTGATTATTTTATATTTGCATTTCTGATGTCATCATTATTCAAATGATTGCTGACCATCAACAATGCAATGACTGCCAATCTCTCTCTCTCTGTCTCTCTCTCTCTCTTTAAATAAGAAAACCATAAATATGATGATTCCTGTCTATATGTGTGATTGTGAGTTTGGGTAAAGGTCTGTATGTGGAGCTAATTACCATGTCCTTTCTCATTAGTGGCCGATTGGCCTGTGTGTTTTGGACATTTAGTGTGTCCCTGGCAGAGTGACACGAGGCCAAATTTAGACGTGTGTGTCACTGGTTTCTCGCCCATCACATGGACCGTAGCAACACGACAAAAAAAACTGGGGCAGCCGTTCGTCCCTATGGTCCACGGCCCGCTGCTCCCACACACTCACTCTCTCACACTTGCGCACACAGATGGCCAAAGAGCAGTTCCAGAGTCCATTTCTAGTAACTAGTACTAGAATATGTATGTGTGCTGATGCTGTAAGCCAGACTGGGTTTTTCTGACATCATATGAGTTTGATGGACAGACGTCATAGGAAGGAGATTTAGCGTAGGAGATCTGCAGAGAGAAGCACTGAGCTGAGCATCTGTGCCGAGTTTGAGCGCCGGACGAGACCCTCTCTGGCATGTGCATCCCTTCGGCACCCCTTCATCAGAGAGAGAGAGAGAGAGAGAGAGAGAGAGAGAGAGATTTAGGCAGTTGGACATTTCTCTGGCTAAATATAATGTGTAACTCTCAAATCCCAATCACAGTGCAGAAGGGAGAGCACCATTAACTCAGATTAGATGACTCTAGTTTTCCTTCTGTCATTCAAATTATTAATATCATTCAACATTTAGACCTCATTAAAGGCTGGTAATATTCTGCGTAGCATTCCAAAAAAGTATTTTATTTCCATATTTACTTTACTTGCTTTACTAATCAGCATTTCACTAAATGTATGAATTTTGCACTGGCTGCATTTGTAAATAATTATGTGCGTGTTTTAAAAGAGATTGCTCTATAGTTTAGATTTTATAATGGATCGAGGTCTTGGAATTTGCCAAACAAATTCCTAAAAAAAAATCTTTATTTCTAATATTATTAGACGGGAGAAATAGACTGGAATTGTACATTGGTGTGGCAGCCTGGGAAAACCCTTCACATGGTGAAATTGTGACTTATAGCTCTTAAAACTAGAGACTTTTCTAAACTGATAAAAATGTTTCACGTTTGCACACATATGTAGTGTAAGGCATAAAACACTTCAGGGAGTGCTGTTAAAGGAAAAGGTCACCGTTGTTCTCAGCGTGAAGCAGGGTTACTGTTACCATCCAGAAGTAGATGGCTTTCCAATAACAGAATATCCTGAAGTGTTTTATCCCTCTTTTATAAACAAACCACAGCAATTTGCCAACAATTTTATTACTTAAAGATTGGCATGTTGTTTTTTTTTTTATCCATTTATAGTTATTTTTAATGTTGTGGAAAATGTCTGCGACACTGTTGTCACTTATGTTATAGTAGCTATAAACAGTCGTTGTGTCACCAGCCTATCGTGTCATGAAGACAAAATACAGTACATAGCTTGTCATCTTGAAGACTTTCCCATGGTGGAAAACCTTCCATTAATGCCCTCACAGAAAATGTCACCATATCAGTGATTTTTCTTTCGTAAATAACACTTATCTGCAATCCATTTATTAGTAGTGTTAGATTATGTAGAGCGCCCACCTTACGCGTCCACCTAAGTCCCTGTGAATTAGAGGTTATTACAGAAACGATAACATGTGCAATGAGAACATTAATATAAACCTGTGATTTGGCTTGCAGTTGGAACTACATTCAGAGCTGCCATATGAGGACTTGTGACATTCTCAGTGCAGAGACATTCAGTCTCACGTAGTAGCAGGCCGGCCTCGGTTTAGACATGTGTGTGTGATAATCCCCGATCCTGCAGAGCACCGAGTGCACCCGGCTCCGTGTGACTGCGGGCGAGAGTGCCGGTCGAGCTGATAGTTCTGCTGGATTTGAGCACTCGCCGCACGCTGGTCATGGAACGTGTGCTGGGCACTTTACATATTTAGAAAA
This sequence comes from Pangasius sanitwongsei, assembly GCA_037576675.1. Taxonomy (NCBI): domain Eukaryota; kingdom Metazoa; phylum Chordata; class Actinopteri; order Siluriformes; family Pangasiidae; genus Pangasius; species Pangasius sanitwongsei. The sequence continues at coordinate 29,776,140 of CM075004.1, read as the reverse complement.
TGTAAAATGTGTGGTTTCTCGCTCTCTCTCTCCCTCTCAGACTGGGATTCCTGTGCCTGCCTCCACCTCCACCTCCACCCCCACCCCGATGCCTTGAAGTTCTAATATTTCTAGAGGTGTAATATTGCACAAATATCGAACGTAAACAGGATTAGTATTATCACGGGTGCACGAGGGGCCTAGCGTGCATATTCAGAGTAATGCAGATAAATACATGAATATGTAAAACGGAAAGAAGGAGGGGGGGGGATTCTTTTGAAGATGGTAGCGCTTCCAGTTCTGCACTTAAGGAAACAATGATATTCACATAGGCCACTTTAATCAAAGCGGATATAGTCTTCGAAACTTTTGGCATGCAGGAACAAAGTTTTTTCTTTTTTTATTTGAGAAATGCTCGTATTTCTTCGTGATTACCCGCAATATTATAAACTATCTGAGATGCATTATGTGCCCTTGAATCTGAGCAGATGATGATGGTGACTCTAATGCTGCGTTGATAGAAAACAGAGAGACCCCAAACAGTTTGTTCGCGGAAATGCTTTTTTTTTTTTTCGTTCGATACAATGAAGAGAAAATGAGTATATTTGTCAGCGGAGGCGCGGGTGAAGAATGAAAAATAATTTTCTAAGAGATGGCCCCCTTTCACCCACCCTGCTCTGAATATGGCATATCGGAGGCAGTTATTTGATCTCTGCCGTACAGATGGCCTCCGCTGCTCATATCACAGTGACACGAGCATCGGCAAATACCAGGATCTTGATTTATCGGTAGCGCCGAGGAAGTTAATTGTGGTGCACAAGTTCCAATCAGTCTTTTGGGAGGGATCCGGGGACATGGCGCACCAATGCACGCACGCGCTCGCACAAACACTCATATTTCACATGTTGGTTTGTTTATTTATGTTTACGGATCTCCGAGATTGCACAATGTCGCCGAGAAATTGCCCTCCTTTCAGGATTCAATAAGCACGCAGAGAAACATTGTCAACATGATGCCGTCTGTTTGTTTAGCCATATTGGAATCCGTCTTAAGGAGCTGGAGTGGGTTATAGCGCTGTGATATACATTTTCATCTCGCTCTTCATCTGACTGTGCCGAGGCGTAAATAGGCGTCTTTGTAAACGATCCTCCACGTGTTTAGCAACATTCATCTCGGTTCGAGATGCAAGGATGAAAAGCAGAAGGGAAACACCGCTCAGATGTTTCGGAAAACATAGAAATGAAGAGCGGGGAAATGAAAGAAGGTCAGGAGAGGAACGACAGAAAAGGAATGCCATATCGCAGTGTGCATGGGTTTGTCGGTACAGTATATATACATATATGTGTGTGTGTGTGTTCAGTAATTGGAAGTAGTCTTCAATGTCGGTCATGTGTACTATGCCTCCTAATGGAGCAGAATGGAAAAGACAGACAGACAAACGGACAGACATACAGACAGACACAAGCACACACACACACACACACATTTTTAAATATACACAGTTATCATACACATATTTAAAATATATGTTTTATTCCTTTAATATTATAATTGCTGCACTTGTCACTTTATTGCCACTAAATGATTTAATAACACTAGGTAGAAACAATGGAGGTAAATCAATTATCTAATGCAAATATACTCCAAATAAAATAAATGTAGTTTTGTTTTTTTTTCTTAAATAAATATTCTAGAGTTTTTCAAACTCTCTCACCACCACATGTAAAATTTATTTGTGAATTGCACACGTTTCCTTGTACTGAGAGAAAAATGGACGTCTATGGGCAGCTACTGGAGCTTTGGGATGCTTATGCATATGCACACAGTTTGGTAAAACACCTTCATGAATTCTTCAGTCAAAGATATTTATATGATCTATATAATATTCAATATAAATGAATGGAATTTTATTTGTATAGCAGTTTTAGCAATAGACAAAGCAGAAAGGAGATTATTTGTCCTTTTAGAAATGGGAGTATTTTTTTATTTTAGGGAAGAACTCATTACTATTATAGATGGTGGATACTACACAACCTTCAGGAAAGTTTGTTTTGTACCGTATTGCTCCAGAATTAGAAAGCTGAATAATCCTTTTTTTTTTTCCTCACACATTTACAGCATCTCATATTAAAACATTTATGAGAGTGTATTGCCTGTCATTTTAATTTAATATTGTTTAATATACAGTATATGTGAGTAAACAAACAAAAGATGTCACATCCATTCAGTGTTTTTCTTCTCTCTCTTTAAGTTAATAAGACAAAAGAAATGCAGCTTGTCATGAAGCATGTTACTGAGAAACCGGAAAGAGTAGAATTCTCTGTCCTGAAGACTTTTCAGTGAAAGGAAACAAGTTACAGCTTTACCTCTGACTGTTACGAAGCACTGACACTGGAGACTCCTTCCCCAAATACTAAACAAGAAACATCTCTATAAGGAAAATTTCACCATTTTTATCCGTTATAAAAAAAAAAAGGTGTATAAGCTGTTACTATGGAAACGATAACAATACCGATAATGAGGACATTAATATAAACTTGCGAGTAGCCAGGCTAATGTTAGAGCTGCTATTTTTAAAATTAACTAACAGCTTCTGACCAATCAGATTCAAGAATTCAACTGTGCTGTATTTATAATGTGACATTTCATGATAGCGTTCAGCAGTTGATTAAAGACTTCCATTGTAAGAGAGTTGAGAAAACCTATTTCCCAGATTTATATTAGATAGATAGATAGATAGATAGATAGATAGATAGATAGATAGAATTTTCCCAGTTCTCAGTGTCTTAAAAAATAAACCACAGATGAAAAAAAATATTCTTCTATTCTCTTCTCGTGTTCACTCAATGTTTAATTTTTTATAAATACTTGTTATTGTTTAATTTTAAAGGAAGATCTTTAAACTATACTCAAATTTAAAAAAAAAAAAAAAAAAAAATATATATATATATATA
>CM075004.1:29700449-29756256 GCA_037576675.1 Pangasius sanitwongsei | reverse complement strand
GCCAGGCCAAGTGATTAGGACACCTGATTCTGATCATTTGGATGGGTGACCGAATACTTTTGGTAATATAGTGTATAGTTTGTGAATTTGCTAATTCTAGTCTAAAAACTCAACCCTGTTACTTTCAATTTCATTTAAGAGAAAAACACAGTCATTTTCTAGCAAAGAAACCTGACAGGTTCTTATCGGAGGTGGGTTAACACATTAATTCTTAGACTCAATTCTAAAAAAGATTCAGTTGAAGAGTTACAGAAGCTAAATCATCTTGGAAATCTATCCTGGAATCATCATAGTGTGAAGGGTAAAAGGCAAATAGAGGAGGGATTAGTATATTTAAAAGGAAAGAGGGTTGCCGGAAGGAGATATTCAGACATGTTTGACATTTTCCAGCTTGTGCTTAAGCATAGTAAAATACACATACAAATATAGCTTATTACTGCTTGCCTAATATCTAGAGGAACATGACAAGAAACCTGATCCTCGATGAACCAAAAAAAAAACAAAAAAACAAAAAACAGAGAGAAGAGATAAAACGAAAAGAGATACTTGAATTGAATATTCAGCTTGATTAGAGATTAGATGCGCATGCCGTGGTTGGTGGCTGACCTACTTGAATGTTATTAAATGCAATCTCATGTTTTATCGGTTTAATAAACAAGAATTTTTTTTTCTGTGATGAGCCTCTTCAGAAAGGCACAGTGCTGATATGCAAACACATCTGAGTATATGTGTGTGTGTGTGTGTGTATGCATGGGTGTGTGTGTGTTTGAGAGTGAGATGTTTTTGTGTCATATGCTTTATACAGTAACATGAAAATACAGTTATGTCAGTGTTTACACTTGGAAAGTTCTTTGTATTCAGAGTTATACACATGCTTAAGTTGATTTTCTGAAAGGCACAATCAGATTATGAAAATCACCTGCGTGTAGTTTATGCCACTGAAGTTGCCAGATTTTTCTTGAGTAGAAGCGCCCCAGACAAGGTTTTTCGATAGCGTCTAGACCACTGTCTTTAAACACAGGCACTTGCTTTTAAATCCGAAAGCATCGTAGGAGAGAAAATGCAAACTGAAGAAGCAGATCCAATTTTATATCAAATGTGACAGACGCAAGCAACAACTGTAAACAAGAAGATGGCAAGCATTTAAATAAAACTAAAAAGAATCTAGTATATTGTCAATACATCGCTACATGAATAGTCCTAGTTGTAATTAACAAAAGGGCTTCCACTTTTTATTACTTATAAAGTGCTTATAAAATAGCACTTGATCCAGCACTTCAATCTGTAGTTACGCCTGAGGCACAATTTAAGCACAATACAATAATAATACAATGATATATAAACAAGATGATGGCAAGCATTTAAATAAAACTAACAGAAGTCTAGCATATCGTCAATACATCGCTGCATGAATAGTCCTGTTAGCAATTAATAAAATGGCTTCCACTCTTATTACTCAACAGCTTATAAAATAGCACTTGATCCAGCACTTCATTCTGTAGTTACATATGAGGCTCAATTTTGTTATTAATTCCTTGTTACATGCACATACTGGAATACTCAATACTGTCTAATATGATTTAAGGTGAATAATTGCCTCCTTTGTTCAAATTTGTTCACCTTTCTCATGAGATTAGGTTGCCTAGGGCATATGCAATAATCTAAATATTCACATACATTACAAGGTCAAAATTCTGAATATGTTTCATAAAACAGCTAAATTTCACAGATTTATGGAAGAAGTGGTGCACATGTACCCTCTAAACTGTCATGCTGCACGTTTATTTTACAGCTTTGTTCACGTTTGTGCACAGGATTATCATGCCGTATGGCCGTGTTTGTTATGAACCATAGAGAAACACATTCTTTCAGGTCCCAGTAATTTTCACCAACGATAAGTAATTGTCCTGTGCAAACATTCAACTAAAAACCACCAAAGGAATCTGTTGCACAAACATATAATTCAAACTCATTTTCAGGGGTGACATAAACAGTTTGTAAGAGCTACAGGCTGGCTCGGGAATCAAAGACAGGGATTTATAATGAAAAAGTGTGTTAGTGTGGGGTCAGCCACACTTAGCCTGGCAGGCTGAAGAAAAGCCTGGGAAAGCAGCGAGCACGCATACATACGCATAGTTTTAAAGCCAACAACCTCGGCTCTAATTTAAACACACATCGGAACCTGGGACAGAGTCCTGTCAAACAACAAAACGTCAACAGAAGAGCGAAAAATAAGAAAAGCATCTGGTGAAGGTTGAAACAGGGAGGGAGCTCTGAAACAGAAGAGAGAACTACACACTCTGAAAAAATAATAAACAAAAAAAGTTACAGACAGAGTTATAATTTGATTTTAAGAGAATGAAGTCATAAGAAAAAAACACAAAAGTGAACCTCACCCCAAACCCAAACCATAACCATTCAAAACTCATCCACTACAGTACATGAAGGCCCTCATGTACCACCTTAAAAATATGCCATCTAGCACCCTAAAAGGTTTGTCAGTTTGGGGAAAAACTTTCTATATATAATAGAACAGATTGTTTCCCTTTGAGAAAAAGTCCAAACTATAACCTCTCTAGAAATCTAGAACTATTCAGAGAACCTGTGAGGATCTAATAGGTCATACTAAAACATTGGTTGGTTGGGTGGGAAGTTGGGTGATTGGGTGGGAAGTTGGGTGATTGGGTGGGAGGCTGTTTAGTTGGTTGATTGGTTGGTTGGGTGGTTGGTTGGTTGGGTGGGAGGTTGTGTGGTTGGGTTGGTTGGGTGGGTGATTGATTGGTGCACTTTATTGATCCCCAAATCTTTTAGAAAAGGTCACACAGAGAACCCTATTTATAAACCTAGAACCATTAAAGAACCTGTGAGGTACATTTTATTGTAAGAGTGGAGAACTGTCAACTATCTAAAGACCTCTTGAAGAACCTTGTTTTCGATAAGAGTAAAACAATTAACAATTCAAGGAACGTTTCAGGATTTCATTTACTCCTAAGTGTGTAGTTGATCATACATAGTAGAACCAACAACAGAGATGTTTTCTTTTAGGAAAAAAAAGTCCTAGGTAGAACCCTTTTAGAAGATTAGAACCATTAACCAAAGAACCTCTGAGCAACTGTTTTTCAAGGGATACACCTACTAAGCCTTACAGTATTATAAAATGATTGAATCTAAGACTTAGGGGTAAGTCTTAAAGGTTCTGTGTTCAGTAAAGCCCTACTACAGAGGTGTTTTCTTTTAGAAAAGGCCCCAGATAGAAAGCGAGAACCAGAAGAATTCTTGAGTGATGTTTATGCTAAAAGTATAAGCCATTAGTTATCCAAAGAACTATTGAGTCATATATGCTTATGAAAAATTTAGAACTCTTGTGAAATCTAGAACACTAGAAATCTAGAAAGGGTTTTTTGGCTTGTCCCTCTGACAGAAGCTTTAATGCAAAACGGTTGGATTCCCTTTTTTGGGGAAAAAAATCAGCTTTAGAATGCTAGAACTATTAATCTTCCAAAGAACTCTTGAGAGACCAATTATTCTTTTATTGTATTAAGATTGTAGAACTATCAACCATCCAATGAATCCTTGAGGAACCTTTTATTTTAAGTGTATAGACCTATCAACCATCCAACAAACCTTTGATAAATCCTTTTGTATAGTAGTTCATACCCTCTTAGGAAAAGGTTAAACCTAGGACTGTTTGATTCCTCTATGTGTAACCCTTTTAGGTTCTATGTAGAAGAGCAGGTTTCCCTTTCAGAAAAGATCTTTAGTAGAAACTATTTAGAATTCTAGAATACTAGAAGACTAGCTCTGTCTTTCTAGGAGCATTCGTTTAAGGTTCTATGAACAACAGGAGATTTCCCTTTCAGAGAAGGCTTTAAGTAAAAATCTTTAGAAAACTAGAACCATTAACCATCCAAAGAAACTTTGACCATCCAAAGAAGTGTACAACTATCAAGCATCCAAAGAATCTTTCAAGGATTTTTGTTTTTGTTTTGTCCCACTGAGAGAACTCTTCCAGCTTCAGTAAGTGGCTTTCCATTTCAGACCTTTTAATATCTTTTAACACTTTTTAAAGGGCCTTATTTTTTAGAGTGTTAAACCATTAAACGCTCAAAGACCCTTTGAGAAATCCTTTGATGTGGTAGGTCATACCTGAAAGCTCCTATGAAAAGGTTAAATAACTCTAAAGGATTTTGTGGGTTGTCCCTATGGGAGAAATCTTAAACCTGCAAAGTACATGTTTCCCTTTCAGAAAAGATCTTAAGGACAATTAAGCAACCAAAGAACCCTGAAAGAACTTTTTTTTTTTTTTTTTGCTAAAAGTGTACATCTTGTTTTTTTTCATCTATTGCTATCATAATAGACAATAATATATGCAATATGCTTTAATTATTTAAATATATTAATTGGGGAAACTATACCTTTTTTTAATTATTTATTCTTGGGGTCTACAGTGACATTAATGTCATCAGTGCATCCTCACATACACTGCATAACAGAGAAAGGTGAGCAATCCACAGACACGTCAAGCCAAAGATTTCGCTTGAGCAGCGACCTCGAAACTGTCGGCGCCCCATTTCTGATTCCAGGTCAGCGTGTGCTTATAGGTTTCCTCTCCGCCTCCAGCCATAGGCCTCGCCCCAGTTATAGGTGTGAGCCTATGGAAACGCACACTACCCTTTCGCTCTCTTGGGAACATCAATCGCTCTTTGGTGGTTTATGGTGCTGAAAGTTTATTCGAGGATAAAATGTGGTGGGATGGTTGCCATCTCTTTTTATTGTATTTTATAGTAATACAGTTTTGGGATGTTTGAAATATGCACCAATGTATCACATTATCATGTGTGTATCATGTGTATATATTGTTTCAGATTTGTTTCAGATCATTTTATAACACATTATTTCACCTTTCACATAATGTCTACAACAGACTGGTAGCTCTTGATACCACTGTACCTTGAATGTGAACCAAAAGCATATTTTAAAATCTTTATGTACAGAATATTTTGATTTGTATCATTCTTCTAAAAAGGCAAATGAAATTTCCAATGGCTGTATGCCTGTTTTACAATTTTGGTGGCATATTCTTTAGTCTTGGTCATTTTTTTTTTTACTAGTTTTTGTTACTGACAGGTTACTTCTTTCTCATAAATAAGTAAAAGGGTTCAGATGTTTAGCATTGGATTAGCAAATATGCAAAATGTGGTTAACTAGCATCCATGCTAATGGCATGAGAACATGAGAAAAACAGATTTTTTTTTAACGTTAATGATTTGCTTTCAGAATGTCATTTGAGTTGAAACATTGTACCTGCAAAGTCACCTCATCAGTCAATATCACAGTACCATTAAAAATACAGAAAAAGAAAGACAATACGTAATGTTCTCTCGGAAATTTGGGTGATTCAAAGTCCTGCTGAAAAATTCCACATATGTCACACTTTTCATAAGCTATAATGAATGATACATAGAAAAGCATGTTTTAAGCATGAGAATAAATGGATTCACAAATAATGTATCTTTTACAGTATTTGAATGATTATATTTCAAGGTAGATATAGTGTAGTTATAAGGGGCTGGGACAGGCAAAAACACTGTTTTCTAACTGATGTTTCAAAGTTATTTATCAAAAACATGTGCATTTACATATATCATTGTAAATGTACTATTGGTGGGACACAAATGGCACCCCAATCATGATTGGACAAACAGAACATAAGGGTTAAGAGACCTCCCAAGATCTGAACTACTGTTCAAATCCCTTAGGAGAGGGCAATGTGGACAGTTTGGATCCACCACAGTGAGAGAGAGAGAGAGAGAGAGAGAGAGGGAGAGAGAAGGAGAGAGATGACGACCCTACATCTCAGTTGCATGGAGGTATCACTTAACATTCCTGTATAAACAATTTCCTGTTCACAAAACCCCTGTTTCCCGCTCTCCTATTTAGGGCCGAGGCTCTGAATTCCCAAGCTCCATTGTTTACCTCATATAATAACATATAACAATTAATCACGGAATCTGGAGCTTCTTTACGGCATTTTCCCATAAACTTCGGCTCGATGAGAACAAACAAAACCCAACACGTTTCAGTTACCATAGATTCAGAGCTTTGTTTAACTCTCCGAATCTGTTGACATAAAGCAAGCGAGACCCGGAGAGAAAAGGAGTAAACTTGTAGCGGGTCAATCTGAACAGTCAATTGTAATATCCGAGGGCATGGCGGCCGTTCCCGCACAGTCGGCAGAGGCAGAACTAACAAGTTAAGCCCTGCCGGTGAGTTTGCATGGCCTAGTAAAGCACACATCAAACGGCGGCGCTTAGTCAATATTGAAGTATGGAAAATCAACACACGTTTTAAAGGGGCGGCTTATTCCTCTGCGGCGCTGTGACAGCGACAGGGGTCCGGTCGGGAGATTTGCTACGGCAGAGATTTCACCATTTCTCATTTGTAACATTAGAGCAAGAGGGCAGAGCAAATAAATTACTGCGAGCAAGGCACCTTGGCATAGCGAATCAGCTCCCGTTTGATAGACGCTGAAACCACGGAGAGCAGAGAAGGGCTGCTTCACCTCCCACAGTAATATGAATATACTAGGGTTTATTAAATATGCATCAGGGCATGCTGCTGCGAGGGATATTGTTCCTTAAACAAGTGGGGAAGAAGGAGAAAAAAAAAACAGGAAGTTAATGGACACCAACAGAAGACAGAACATGAGAACAGGAGGAAAGTTACTGGTGTGTAGAACTTGCTGCCAAAATCTCATTTTGAAATATTTAATTAATTAGTATTTATACCACATCGCTGCTGAACTCTCGATTTTGACTGATTACAAGGTGTTGATTAATTTTTTGTAACATCAGATCGAGCTGTAAGGCAAATCACAATGCGTCCGTTCTAATACAATATTGTTTCTATAGTAATTGCTAATTCCCAGGGACTTCCCAGGATCCACATAAACAAAGTCTAATGATAAACAAATAAAAAACATGTCGTTATTTAACAAAGAAAAACATATATCTTTGATATGGTGACAATTTTTGTAAGGAGACGTAACATTTATGTAAGGAGCTTCCAGTGTTGGTAAGTTTTCCACCACATGAAAGTCTTCAGCAAGGCAGGGTTTGCACTTTCCTGTTATTCGTTAGTATGACAAGCTGAATTTTTTTGTCTTATTAATTGCATGAGTGAGAGGCAAGTCACAGATTGCATCTTGCTTATTTGGATGAATCCACAAACCAAAATGATAGTCCATCGCATAGGTCAAAGAACTGGGATAATCCATATTCATAAACCAAAGAACAAGCAAGAATAGCAACCAGGAAACACAAAACACAGAAACTTGGAAAATCTCAGACTTAAAGTAACCAAAAAGCATGATAAGACTTTTCAATAAAACAGAAACAGCAGGGTTTAAATAGACATGCATTAGAAGGGCTAACAGCATATAGGCGAACACAGTAGGTAACAGACTAGTGCAAAGACAGGGGCGGAGATAGAACCAAAACAAAGGCAATATCAAAACAAACAAAAACACATGGAGAATGAATGATAAGCACAAGCAGTGAGAGAGGTAGAAGGAATTTGTGACAGTAGTATCCGTGATAACAGGACCGTTTTTTTGCGGATTTTCCACAACATTAATAGTAGACCATGTTGTTCGTTAATACATTTAAGAATTTGTAATCATTTTCAAATTGCTGTGGTATAAGATGAATAATATGCATCTGGACCACATTGTTGATTATTTATCATTATTTTGCAATAGCAGCATGTAATGTCACATTTTATTCCTTACATATAAACAACACGCAGAGTCATTTTCCACAAATCTAGTTACATTATTTCTATTCAAAAAACACACTCAAAATGACATTTTCTCAGATCCTGAATAGCTCCTGTCATATTTGCTTTCACCTGACGTGCGGCTTTGGGGTGGCATCAGTCTTCCGTCAGAGCAATATCCTCTCTTATGTCTCGCCAAACAATGTTGAACTGCATCTGTGTGTAATAGATGGCCCATGTGACGGATATGGTCATAATATTAATGTAAGGCTGACGGCTAGATGACGTGAATTATAGCCGACTTTATTTTCGAGCCAGCTTTTCATTGGCCTCCCACTAAACACCATATATAAATGTCATTTGACGGCAACCATAAACTGTCGTAAAGACGATTTGATGGAAGATTTCCGCTCTTATCTATAGCAGTTATTTACCAGCGTGCCTTCTTTGAGGCAGACGCTCAATGCACATAACAGACTCAGGAACACAAGCTTGATAATACAAACTATGATAATCAAAGTCGAAGTAGAAAATGTAAACATGCGTTTTCGGTTTGAACTTCATTCTACAGTATATTAGCAAGGTGTAAAGAGTTTGAATGGTGCGAGGAGGACACGGCAAGGGAGAGGAGTGCTGGGAAATACACACATAAATGCTCAATTACTATGATAATATGAAACGGAGTAAGTTCACCTTCACAGTAAGTAATAATAAAAGCTTGACGGGTAGCTGGCCCGAGGCTAAAAGGAGCACTCGAGCCTTATGCTTATTTAAATAGCAGCAAAAGTAGGAGGAATAAAAAGGTTGGCGGCTGTCATAGGTGGCAAATAAGGTACATGAAGCGAGACGGTTAAGAAGAACCGCACAGGACCCAGGTGCATGCAAATTGAAAATATATTAGGATGTATTCTATTTAAATTTTGCCAATGTATCGCCAACACATTGCAATACTCCAATCTTGTACATGGAGCTTGCACACTCTGGCTTCAAAATAGAAAACTAGAAAACTAACTGAGTTTTCAAGACATGTTATAGCACAAAAAAAAAAAAAAAAAGAAAAAAAGAAATGAAGGAGTAGCACTTCAAATACTCAGCTATTATTTAAAACAACTTCAAGGTTGCTTCCTTTTTTCCCTTCAAATAACATTAATGCCTTATTTGATAGATAAAATATAAATGGAATCAATAGTGAAAATATGGCTGCTGAAAACATGGCATCGCTTACAAATATGGTAAAAATCTTATAATAGGTCAAGCACCTAACTGCTTTCCGCCTGAGGAGGTTTAATTTCCAAGCAAATGAATACGGATGATTAAAAAAAAAAAAAAAAAAAAAAGCAGAAAAATCAATACCACACTTGGCATGCCTGAGAAACATTTTAGTCATTAGTGTGAATTTTTTAAATATTATTTTTAGGTTTTATTTGTCTATTTATTACATTAATTATCCATAAAATAGTTAAGGTAAACTTCAGTCACTGTGTTGTTTAGAAAATCTGTTTTGAGGATGTCCCATTACATTAAATGTAACTATAAATGGACAAAAAGTACAATGTGTCCTTGTTTAATTAATAGACAATTGTAATTGCCAGCATTTTGTTGTGGTAGGAGCAAAATAAAGTACTTTATGACGTGCTGTTTTTGGAATAATAATCAACGTCTGGTGGTAATAGTGACTCTGTTTTGCATAAGGCTGCATCACACCACATTATTGTTGATAATTTTCCGCTAACAGCATGTCTCATCTTGTTTTATTCCTCACATATTCACATTTATTCATCTTTTCATGTTTCTAAACCTCAAACCTGTCTACTCTACAATAAAACGATGTCTCCCTCCAGAGTGTGTTTGAAAACACACTGTAAACACACACGTTCGGCGATCCCTGTTCATTACCAGCATTTTCTTAACTGGATGGTTTTGTATTTGTGCCGCATGTCAAGCTAAAGCATCATCGATTGTTTCTCATTATGTGTACAGCAAAACCTATTTAGCTCAAGAGGCTCCACTTAGTTTAGCCGCACTGGACGAGTCATCCACGGCTCCGTGCCTGAATCCTGATGTGTTATTATTATCAGTTTCCCTCCCTTCGCCGCGACGGGAGCCTCAGCTGTTTGTAGAATACTGTATACAAATAGTCTGGGCCTGCTTTCTATAGTAATACAGAAAAACACTAAGGATTATTATACACTAACTTCATAAAACAGGGTGAAATTATTTTGCGTGAAGTATGAAAGGTTAAACCAGGGTGAAAATAATACTCACATGTTAGTGTATTCACAATATATCATATCGTAATGGTGAGGGATGGGAATAACCAACACATTCGCTCACCTCAGAAGTCTGAAGATATAAAGCCATCAGAAAAAATAAAAGAAAAACATCATTGTGTACTTTTTTTTTTTCTGAAGAAAATGGCATTGAGTGAAAATTTGAATGCCTGCACGTTAATAATAAACCAAATATCAGTTTCAAAAGAGTTTGCATCACATTTTATTAATTATTTACAATATATAATACAATATAACTATAACTGTTACTCCTTTTAACCTCTTTTATGTCTTCTGAGCATATGAAAAACTACGCACACACACACACACACACAACCACATACACACACACACACACGCACACAGGATTCTTCAGATCCAAGAGGTCATGACAAAACAGTGACTATTTTCTATTGTTTATTTTTGGAGTTTTTCTTTTAACCAGGAAATGATGGGGGTGCAAACCTTTGCATTTGAAAGTTTGGGAAACTGCCTTTTTACAGTATGTGCTTTAACACATATTATCATCAGGAGATCACAAATTCAAATCCCAGTGAAGACGTAACTCTTTCTCCTCTGTCAGTCACAGCAACACTAACCAATCATGGACTTCTATGAGTTCATGTATGCAGAAGTGGGCGGATAGCGCTTTCCTCTGAATGTGTTACGCTGCGCTGTGAAAGGATGTGGTTGCTTGGTTTCAAGTGTCTTTGGGGAATTACGTGTTAGCATTCACCTTCCCTGGTTGATGGGGAGAACTGTCTGGTTAAAACAATATAAAAATACAATTTTCTCTTGTTTTTGCCTGGAATGTATTATGTTTAAATACTAGGCCACCCTGTTTTAAATATCTTTCACCAAATTACGACGGATGAGTCACCAATGTACCGTCGAGAGTCTGCTTACCTTAGTCACTCCTAAGAATAAATTCCCATGACTGTATAAACAGTAGCTGTAGCTTTCTCACTTATTGGAATAAGAGCAAGAGAGTGAAAGCATGAAGATATAAACCCTCCATCCTCCATATAACACCAAAGAGTCGCCTTTGTAGTTTCCACGAAACATCATTAATGCCACACATTGCCGATAAGATGGGTGTGTACTCCAGAACATTCCTGACCATCTTCATCAACTCCACTCGAGTTAACTCAATAAGCTAAGAGTTTGTGTGACTTACATATGAACCAACACTGATTCCATGTCCAGAACCACTGAAACATTTGGCCAGAGTTCAGAACAGAAGAGTGCCAAATCACGCAAAAACATGCAGTGGGATAAAAGGTTGTACATTAAAAATGCTACGTGCTAAAAAAAAATTAAAATGCACAAAATTAGAGCACTGAATATATTAATCCTAAGCCATCATTGAAACCCTGTAGTTTGGTTATGTAAAAAAAAAAAAAAGAAGAAGTTTTGCTCAGTAAACTCTGCGGGGATGGATAAACTTTTAGAGTTTTCATTTGCCTTTAAATTAAAGGCTGCAAATAATAATAACAAATAAACAGGCTTAATCCAACATTGTTTAGCTAATAGGGTTTTGGGTTATGTATATTTTATTATGCAGTTCAAATTAGTCTAAAAGATAGACTCAGGTTGATTTTTGTCCATTTAAATGTTTCTTTTTTTTTTTTGCTCTACCTTTTTCAACTGTCTTTTTTTTTTTTTTTTTTTTTGTAAAAATTCCCCAACTCTGGTGCATGTTTAAAAAGGAAATAAGATAATTGGAGGAATGTTTGCACTCAAATATTGCCCCTTGTTTTTGGGTTTCATTCCAACAAAGCAATTATTGGATTTGTCTGAACCCAAACAGAGGACTGGCAACATGCGTTTGAGTCAGGTAAATATCCGAGGTCACTTGTTGTGAGACAGATTTGCAGCAGAAAAAAAGAAAGAAAGAAAAAAAAAAAAAAAAAAACGACGTGTCAACATTTGGTAGTAAAGTTAAAGGCACTGCACGTGTTTTCTTTTTAAATTGAGATTATTGGAGAAAAATATATGCATATGCCAAAATAAATTCCAGAGAGACCAAGAGAGAGAGAGAGAGAGAGAGAGAGAGAGAGAGAGAGAGAGAGAGAGACTATTGTGTCTATGGCAATATACAGATTGTTTAAACTCGTCAGAAAAAAATATAGTGTGCATATTTGTTCCAGGAGATCCATGGTGTTCTTCTGCAACTATGTTCCTTTAACTGACGGTACAAAACTATGTGGTCATTCATTATGTGTTCAAATAGGAGATTAAATGAATTCATATTAATTACTGCTATTAATAATAAGAACTCATGCATGGTCATTTGTGTCACTCACACGCGGCTGTATGTGAAATATGATGCGAAAAGATGCGAAATGTGACTTTCTAATCATTGACTGTGTGTATATGTTTGTGCTGAACTGATCTCATGAGGACTTTCTAAGATGTGATATCATCATCATTTCATCATTCATCATTTAGCCAGATTTTTTGACTAAATGATGAATGGTGAAATGCTGATGATTTTTTTGACTAAATGATGAAAACATCAACAAATGCTTGAAAAAGTGGACCGGGGGTAGGTCAGCGTTTATACGTGATTTCATCCATACTCAACCAAGTCGTGCTTGTTTTCCTGAATTTCTACCACAGTGCTGTTGCGTTCGCGAGTAAATTTTCAGCTGCAAAGGCAAATCACAGGTTTGTATTTTGTTATAGTACGTTATCGTTTCTATAGTAACAGCTAGTTTTCCACCATGGGAAAGTCTTCAGGACAGAGGAGTTTCTTTGTAAAATGACAAGCTGCATTTTCTTTAATTTAACTTCAAGTAAGAGAAAAAACAGAGGCTGGTAATGGAACAAATGTTGATAGCCACTATATCGAAAATATAACGTGAACTAGCATGTTTCATGGATGCTCCACAACATTAAATGTGACTATAAACAGATTAAAAAGTATCACGTCATTCGTTTTAATCACTGGAAATGGAATGAGAGGACTAAAAACCCTTGTTGTTATAGGAAAATAACGAACATTGGTATGATAATGGTATGACACCATGATTATTTTCCTGTAACAGCACACCCTTTTATTTTTTTAATTGCTTACTTATATGATTTTCTTCAATCTTATTCAATCGTTCTTTTCAAATTCAGTTCAGGAATGGAATGATGTATTTTTTTTCCACTTGTGAATCTCTCTCTCTCTCTCTCTCTCTTTCTCTATCTTTTTTATTTTTTAAAGAAATTTGCAAGATATCTAGACGGCTGTATGATAATAAATTTGTAGAATATACTGTACGTTTCAGATCTATGATTGCGTATCTCTTTCCTGTTCATTTGTTCAGCTGGCTGGAATTTTCAGCCAAAGTGACTTTCAGTCATAGCATTTAAACTCACAACCTTCTGGATACCAGCATTTACTCATAACCACTGAGATCCATCACGAGGTCTTAAATCCTCACTGAGGCCCTGCTCTTACTAACACACTCTTTAAGAAATGTTCTACCTGATGAGGTTGGTGTCAAGAAGCGTGTTCAGGAACATGAGCTCTGTTCCCTGACCTCATTTATAAGATATTCACCGATTTATAATAATCCCTATGAATTGTTCATGAGATGAGGTTTGGGAGTGGGGGAGGGAGGTTAGGGGCTGCGCGGACTCGAGCTACTGTGTTCACTTCGTCTAGCTGTCCCTCGAGACGCTCCAGATCGGCACTCCTTTCCGTTCAGAAACAGAAGGAAAGCCGGAGTTGTGTTGTTAACGCCAGGTTCAATAAGCGCGCCTCTGGGAGGGGCTAATCGCCACACGCTCGTCCGCTGATCGCGAATGACAGCAGGCTAATAGGCTACATCTGGGAGAGATCGGATCAGAGGAGAAAACATTTCATAATGGCAAGAGGCCAACATGTTTTAGGGAAAAAAAAAAAAAAGATAACATAGAATAACAAATACACAGGTGGCCCGTGTGAAAGCATTAAATAAGAACATGTTACGCGAAATGGAGTGCTATTAGGAAAATGATTAAAAAGATCCCTTGGAAATCATATTTATTTATAAATTTTACATTTGTCAATCATTTTGATAATAACGTAGTGTTTTGAATCTTTTACATCACAATTTTAAGCTGAAAATAAAATATATACATGAATACGACTGGAAATAACTCTATTATTAAATGAATAAATGAATAAAATGATTGATTGATTAATTAGGAGATACCACAATGTACACACACACACACACACACAAAATATTCATATCAAGACACCATAAATATGTATCAAGACACCGTAAATGATTAACCATAAAATTCACTGTCTCTGCTGTGTGATGCACTAATAATTTTGTTTTAGTTTTATTTTATTTTTCTATTTTATTTTTCATTTCGTGACTATTATGTTGATTTTGTTTGGAAAATAGATTTTGGCATTAAAATGTGATGTAATTTAGGACCAAAAAATAGATAAATATGGGACAGAAATGTCCTTTTTAAACAGTATTTACAAACTAAAAAAAAAAAAAAAGCCTTTTCGCAGATTGAATTCATGTCTTTTCAAATAAACACTATTATAAATATCAATTCATATTAACATGTCTTAGATTCGAATCATTTTATTTTATTTTATATGCCCCAAAAGACCCTAAATACCAATCAAACAATGATAATGCAAATTTCCTTACTGTATTTTACTGCATGTTAAACACAGCTGAGTCTCAAACGGTCATTTTTAGGGCAGTTTTCCGAGAAGTGACAGGAGAATCCGGCGGAGAGACGGAGGATGCTTCAGTTTTTTCACTGCAGAGGTGTCTTACACAGCCTACTGCTGCACCCTACAGTTAGAAAAGCCCTAGTTCACTCTTACACTCTTCTCCATTCTCTCTCTCTCACACACACACACACACACACACGCACACATGCACATTCACTCCCTTGTTCTCACTTTTTCCCTCTCCAAATCCATGACACCTCAACCCTTTCGTTCTCTCTTTCCGCCCACCTACCCTATCTGTTACTATTACTACTACAATCTCTCTCTCTCTCTCTCTCTCTCTCTCTCTCTTAGAGCTTTTCACCTTCTACATCACATTCATACCAAAAAGTTCATATACTCCTTTCATGGGAACTGGACATCTGACTCAATTTCAAACCCACAATCATACTTCGAATGTAAATACCAGTAGAGGGAAAGGCATTAATTATTCCCGGCTAGTCCTCCTACACGGGGAACATCACCATTGTGAGTGTAATCCTAATAAGTTTTGGGGCCTAATGATCTTTCCAAAACAGTTGATCTGTTGAATTTGAATATGTCACAGAAGATAATATCTGAGTCTCTAGCTCCCTTTTGTGTGAGAGTTAAAGCAATCACCTTAATATGGCACAAGCCACCGCCTAGTCTTTCTCTCCCTAAATGAATGCGTGCTGTGCGGTTTTAGAGCGTAATTGCTGGGTGTTTGGCACAGATGAGAACTGGTGGAGCGCCTGTTGGTCCTGCATTCATTACAGGCGCGGCGAGCTGCGTGCTTCAGAGTGACTGGGAGCGCGGGCGACTGCAGTGTAGCTTCAGTGCAGGCGACGCTGACCCCGGCATATGGCTCTCGCCTGGCGCGTTCCACACAGAGACGGCCTCCGACAAGTGCAAAAGAATCCCGAAATATGGCTTTGAGACGCCTGCCAAAATCGACATGTACCTCAATTAACCCTTCACGTGGAGTTTTTTTTTTAAGTCTTTCTTTTCTCTTCTGTTTTTCTTTCTTTCTAATTCTGGTTTAATAGACTTGAAGGTTATTAACATATTCTAACACTATTTTGATTGGCAGAAAATTGGCCAATAGTTAATTAATTTCTATGAATTGTTCTTTTTTTAATTCTTAAATCAAACACTTGCACATTTAAATATACATACACTTCTGGACACATACACACACACTCAATACCCAAATCTGCACAAGCAAACATACACACACATCAAGAAACACATTCCCAGACATACGCAGTGTACACATTAATGTGTACACATACAACTTTATTTATTTTGTAGGGTATACAAAATTAGCACTCTATCTATCTATCTATCTATCTATCTATCTATCTATCTATCTCTGTCTGTCTGTCTGTTTGTCTGCCTATCATCTACAGCATAGTGCAAAAGTTTGCACCCCCTTGTTTCTGTATAGTGGAAAAATGTACCAGGTTTGTCTGTCTGTCTACAACTGAGTGCAAAAGTTTACATCCCCCTGTATGATGGAAAAAAGAAAAGGATTACGGATTTTTTCCACAGAAATCATGAGGAGATGTAAACTTTTGGAATTTAGAGGGTATACAAACTTTTGCACCCCATCAGTGTCTATCTATCTATCTATCTATCTATCTATCTATCTATCTATCTATCTCTCTCGCTCTCTCTTTCTCTGTCTGTCTGTCCACAATGAAATGCAAAAAAAGTTTGCAGCCCCTCGTGGTTTCTGTTTTATATACTGAGTTAAATCAACAGAGTTTTTGGACTGATTTTATTCTTGATTTGTGACCTAGTGAACCAGTATCTGAATATATTTATTGATAGATACTTCAAAGCACTTTTGTAAGTCGCTCTGGATAAGGCTCTGGATTAAATGTAAATGTATTTTATAAAAAAAAAAAATTATAATAAAAAGGGTATATAAACTTTTGCACTATCTACCTAGACTGTTTTGATAGGATTGGTGGCTAAATGTGTGTATATATGTGAATGAGACGTGCATTAAGGCCTTGCTGCGTGTATAGAGCTCAGTGTAGCACAGATTGCAGTGTTGACAGTGTATCTGGGCTCGTGTGTGAGATTCGTGACTCTCGGTGCTTTTTGGCTGTGTGAGACTCGGTCTGGAATGTGATCTGTGCTCAGTCGATTTGTGTGCAGACATATGGGACAGTAGCATTAAAGAGTAATAATGCAGCCGGCCCTGCACACACACATGCACACACACACACACACACACACAGACACACACACACACAAGGCAACTCGCTTTATGTATCCAGGCTCGTAAGCTTGCAAAGAGGGATGCTTTGTGACCAGTGTTGCCAACTCTTTTCAGGAGAAAGTAGGTAACGTACACTCAAAAAGTCTCAGATGTCAGAGACTGATTTGCATATTCATTAGATCATTATGAATATCAAAGTGTGTTACATGAAGAAGATTTTGGGAACAATTATGATCAGTTGTTGGGAACAATGGTGATTACTGATTTGTGGTTGGGAGCAATGGTGATGAATGATTCGGTGGTGGAAACAGTGATGATCGGTTCTTGTTTTTTGGGAACCATGGTGATCAGTGATTGGCTGTTGAGAACACCAGCGATCAGTGATTGGTTGTTGAGAACACCAGCGATCAGTGACTTGTCATTGGGAACAATGATCAACAGCGATCAGATATTGGGGAAATTGGTGATCAGTGTTCACTGGGAACAGTGGTGATCCGTGATTCGTTGTCTTGAACAATGGTGATCAGTGATTGGATTTGGAACAATGGTAAATAGTGATCAGTCACTGGGAAAAAAGCAGGTCAGTGATTAGTCCCTGGGAACAATGGTGATCTGTGATTGGTCATTGGAACAATGGTGATCAGTGATTGGTTGTTGGAAACAATGTTGATCAGTGATTGTTCATTGGGAACAATCGCAATCAGTGATTGGTTGTTGGGATCAATGAAGATCAGTGAATGGTCAGTGGGAACAATGGCAATCAGTGATTGGTTGTTGGGAACAATGAAGATCAGTGAATGGTCAGTGGGAACAATGGCAATCAGTGATTGGTTGTTGGGAACAATGGTGATCAGTGATTGGTCAGTGGGAACAATGGTGATCAGTGATTGGTCAGTGGGAACAATGGTGATCAGTGATTGGTCAGTGGGAACAATGATGATCAGTGATTGGTCAGTGGGAACAATGGTGATCAGTGATCGTTTGTTTGACCATCGCTAATATCTACTCAAAAATCTGCTAGATTTATTTGCTAGGCACTTTTTTTTTAATATAAAGTCACTAAAGGTGTCAAAAAACTTTGGGAAAACACCAGTGAAAAATTCAGTACAGTTCTGGAGTACATTTAGTTCTTTATTTATTTTAACTTTTTTCCACTCCTGCCAAAGTTCCTTAAGTAAAAATCACTTAGCGTGTGATGGCTCTTATCAGAGCTCGCTTTTCTCACAGCCATAATCAGCTCCATCAAAGCGAAATTCCCCTCCGAAATAAATCACAGTCAATCAGATATCCAGCCTGGCTCTCTCTCCGCACTGCCGGCTTTGAGGAAAGCCATGGAGCTGGTGAGTGTGTGTATGTGTGTATGTGTGTGTGTGTGTGTGAATGTGTATGTCTGCATTATCAGCACGTCGAGCCTCGCCTGCCTTTTATGCGCTAATCGTCCCTCCTCCCTCAGACTGTTGTGTTTTTCGAGTCTCCCTGAAAAAAAGCACTTTATGGGAAATGAATGCGAATGGCAATGGACGCCAGTGATGTTTCACACAAATGGAGATGGTTTTATTGATGGTCGTCCAAGAAAATCTGTTCTAAAGTACTGAAAGGGAGAAAAGATATATGGTTTTAGACCACGGTGCTGTTGAATTCTCGATTCTGATTGGTCAGAAGGTCCTGATTCATTTTCTATAACAGCAGCTCTGACAGTAGTTACAGCTGTAAGACAAACCACAGGTTTAGTGCTCTTGGTCTAATGTGTGTGTGTGTGTGTGTGTGTATGTGTGTGTTAATCCTAGAGGTCAGGGCTTCAAAGTGAACATCTGGCCGCTGAATCTATGAGCTGTTATGAAACCATAACAGAATTTTATGATTTCTCGTACTCACAGAAGACCTGCTGTCCAAAACACAGAACTCATCTCTATCTCCATATTTCTCTTTTTCTGTCTGTCTGTCTCTCACTGTCTTTTTCTATCTGTCTGTCCAGTCGTTTATGTCTGTGTGTATATATATATCTCTGTCTGTCTCCTTCTCTCTTGCTGCCTCTGTCTGTCTTTCTCTTGTATCACTGCATCTCTACCTCTGTCTGTCTGGCTCTATCTGTCTGTCTGCTTCTCTCTCTCTCTCTCACTCTGTGTTTGTATACCTCAGTTCTCTTTGTCTCACTCAGTCAACTCTTTCTACTTTGTCTATCTCTAAGTCTGTCTGCCCTGGGTCGATGGGTCAAATATGAACCGTAATATGCAAATTAAGTAAATATATCTTTTCTCGTCCTCAAGGGGGAGTCTGTTGTCCTGTAATAATGTCCTTTCATTAGTGTTGTTTTTATCTAATCCATCACACACACACACACACACACACACACAGCGTTTCCCACATGCCATGTCCGAGCGGAGACAGAAATGAGTGTGTTTCACTCTTGCATGTCCGGCCCTTCTGCCCATCCCCAGTTCCAGAGATGATTTCATGTTCGAGAGATCTGGAAGCAGCTGCCGTTCCCATCGCGCCGGCTCGCTGCATGTTTCTGTCCGAGAAACTCGAGCTGTCCTCCACCTGGGCCTCCACATGGACAGGTGGCACCTCGGACTCGCACCAGCATGTGTGTTTGTGTGTGTGTTTGTGTGTGTGTGTGTAGGGGACTGTGTGAAATTGTGTCCATGCTTTCATCTTCACTTGCCCCTGTGTATGCATTTGTGTGTGTGTGTGTGTGTGTGTGTGTGAGAAAGCGAGAGGCTGTTTTTTGGACATATTAACACCTGTCGTGCTAAAATTTGTGTTGCTGGGATTCTGAGCCGCCCCCGGGGACGAGAGCGTGCCAACGAGTGTAAGCAGCCTGAGAAACATGCGGACAATCTCACTCTGTCTCTCTCTCTCTGTCTCTCTCACTCTCTATTTCTCTCTCACTGCCCCCCTTCTATCAGCCTGTCTCTATTCCCATCTATCTGTCTGTCTCTCTTTGTCTCCCTCTACCAGTCTGTCTCTCTCTCTGTCCCGCTCTATCTGCCTGTCTCTCTCTCTCTCCCACTCTATCTGCCTGTCTCTCTCTGTCCCATTTTATCAGTCTGTCTCTCGCTTTGTCCCCATCTATATGCCTGTCTCTCTCTTTGTCTCCCTCTCTCTCTCTCTCTCTCTCTCTCTCTCTCTCTCTCTTCTCTCTCCCCCTCCCTCATCTGTTTCCTAAATTGTCCGGGTTTAAATATCTGCTTCTGCATACATCTGTCTCTCTATCACTGTCTGTACCAACCTCTGTCTGTCTGTCCAACTGTCTGTGTCACCAACTAATTGTCTTTTCTTTATCTATTCCTGTCTGTCCTTCTCACTATCTATGTCTCTCTCTCTCTCTCTCTTGCTGTTTCAGTCTGTCTTTCTGGAAATCTCTCTCTATCATTATATCTCTACCTTTGTCTGTTTGTCTGTCTGCCTGTCTCAATGTCTCTACCTCTGATGTGTTGGTTTATATATATATATATATATATATATATAAAACTTTTATATCTCTTGCTGTCTCTGTCTGTCTGCCTACCTCTATCTGTCTGTATCTCTCTGTGTTTATCTGCCTCTATCTCTATCTGTAACTATCTCGACCTCTACATGTCTGTCTGTCTGTCTGTCTGCCTGTCTGTCTGTTTCTATCTCTGTCTTGTTTTTGTTAGGATGTTGCTTAGGTTTTCTAGTGAACCTAGTGATTTTTTTTATTTTTTTTATTTCTGTCTACTGTCTAGTGTATGTTTAATTGCAATGTACAATATTTTAAAATGCTCATTTTTTATTTTATTTTAATACATTTAATACAAAATGGATGGTCTTTTAATTTCTTTTAATAATAGTTAAAATTTGAATAATTTTTTAAAAATTAATAAACACTATTAAAAATAAAAAAAATACTGTAAAATAATAATAACTGGTAAACTACTGTAACTTAATGGTTTTCACTTACTGGCCATTTTTAACAGTTTTTTTTTTTTTTTAAACAGTGTATATTAACTCTCTCAGGGGGAGGTTAAGGAGTTAATTAATTAGCCAATCATGTTGCTAATTAAGAATAATGACCCTAATTTCAGTTGACAAAAAAAAAGAACCTTACTACACTAAAAGTGCTGGAGATTATTTATTCATCTATTAAATTCATAGTCCTCAGAACTTAGTGGCCTTATTTTTCTGTTCCGTGTTGGATTTTCCCTTTTTTCTTTCTTTTTTTTAAAATTCTCTCTTAATATATTTATGTGATATGAAAATGCTGGAGGATTTGAGATTTAAGCCAGGTCATTTAGTTCGCAATGTTTCTCCTTAATGCCATGGGGCCAACACAGTTGGGCTTTTTCTTTTCTCTTCTTTCTTTCTTCCTTTCTTTTTTTTTAATGCACACATATTTAGCATAAAGTGAAATTAATTAAATAAACATTAACATCCCAACCTTTTTCCTTTAACTCAATTGCTATGTTTATTAACCTAACAAGAAAATATTCATGTATGTGTGCCTGGTTGAGCATTGAATACATTCACCAAAATGTATTATGCAAGAAATATACACGAAGAATCGTGCTGTTATAGGACAATAGGTCCTACGGGACACAGAGCAGAGTTACCGATACCACCCTGGAGTTGATTAGTTTGCTATAAATGAAAGTGCTGAAGTGCTTTATTCCTCTTATATCACAGACAATAATATATATTTTTATCATACAATTCCACTCCCTCATCATTCCATCGCTTTCTATTGAAGTTTCGTTCCTGTGTAGGAAAATGTAAAGTTCCAGCTTGACTTCTGGTTGTTACAAAGCGCTGACACTGGAGACTCCTTTCAAAATGGTAAATAAATGTTTCCACAGAAAACTTCACCATATAAACAATTATACGCTTTTGAATCTGTTTATGTGGAGCGTCCACCATTCAAGTCCCTGTTGTTACTAAAAACAATAACGTAGTATTAGAATGAGTGCATTCATATAAACCTATGAAAACTGCCAGAGCTGCTGTTAGAGAAAATTAAGCATCTGACCAATCAGGTTTGAGAGTAGTACAATAATAACTAAAATAGTAGTGCAGTAACATCTGACAGTCCAAGTCTGCTACTTATAATCATTCTCATTTCATCACTTATACAAGCAGGAGAATTCAAAGGCAAGATTTAATTATTCTTCGCTAATAAAAGTCAAATGCTTCTTCTTATTTCCTGTAAGCAGTAAAGACGATAACTCAATGTGTAATCCCAAGAGTGCACTTATTCACTTCAATATGAGTTGTTGGACCTTCATAAATAATATATAATGCTGTATGTACATGCATGCGTACAATATATGAATGGAATATCTATGGAAATGATCCTGTGCCAGAGTGAATTGCAATCACATGGGTGAAAAAAATGTGAAGTACATTAATTCTTTTCATTAGTGACATGAGGAAAATGTTCCACACTGAAAAGCAAAACCTTCACTGCATTCACTGCAACTCTTATGTTGTTGTTCTATTAGGTGAACAACAATCAGAAGGTGATCGCTTTTTAAGAATTAAATGCTGTGTCAGAAGTGAATGTAATTCCGCATCATGTTGCGGTCGTGCCACACTGAAATGCACTCACTGTCGAATCACAGGTCTAAGCTGTATACTCAGGGGTGTGTGTACACTGTGTCTTCATTCCTACTGCATTGACTGTTGAACCCCGAAAGCTAAGGTTTTTCAAAATCGTTCGCGTGAGTAAAAATATGTACAAATCACATCAGGAGCTAGGAGTTATCTTATGAAGTTATATTCTTTTGCATTTCAGTGAAGAAAAGCAACACCGTTTGTGTATTGTTTCACATTTTTTTCACTGGTGTGACTGCGTTTCAAAAATGTCCTTTATAATTATAAACAACCGAGTCAAATATTGTATTTTTTTTAACAAATAATGTTTTTTTTCCTTTCTTATTTTTTGTAGTGGAGCATAATATTATTTTCTGCATGATTTGCTCCAGTACAAATACACTAAAACTCCTAAATATAGTGGTTTGCTGTATTCCGGAGCTGCAACAATGTCAACACAGAAGGAAAAAGAAACAATAATGATCAAATATCAAAATTGTTCTTCCATGCTGCGTGTCTGTACCCTTTGCTGAGCATGGCCATAAATATTTAAGTATTTGGCCCAGCAAAATGATGAATAATATTTGCAGAATTTGCATTCAAGTGTTAAATTAAAAATTAATTACTCCAATGCATAAAGGAACAATATAACTTTGAAGCCTCCAAGATGGCAAACGTTAATTATTTCCAATTAGGAACCAAATATCTTCAGAGATGTTTCAGACCTCTTAATGGCATGGGATGAACTGGGGAAAGAAGAAAGAACTCTTTGTTGGTTTTCGAGTTCATAAAACCATAATACCACATCATATCTGGGGCCCGTGAGCCAGGCAATTAAAATGCATTATCTGCTGCCGTATATTAGAATATGGAGCAAAACCAGCAAATCAATTAAATTCAGATTTAACTGGAACACAGAAACAGTGTTCTCTGCTCTCATTTTTCTTCTCTGAGTCCATAGGGTTTGTCCTTGCAGCCTGCTAGAAAATCACATTTTGATGACAACCTGCACAATTTCCAAACTGTTTTATTACACACACACATCTACAAATTAAATTTTGTCAGGGGCTTCTGTGATATATACACTCAGAAAAGATACATGCCTTAAGGTAAGACAAGTTATCTTTCTATATTGAATAATCTTTACTGTATTTCGATTCTGTCTAATCTTTCTTTGCAGTATAAAGCACACTCAAGCCTCCAACTGTTCATCCAAACATCCATAAAACTCACTTTCTCCTTTATCCTGATCAAATCTGGCCTGATCCATGTCTGAATCTCTAAAGGTGTGCGGTGTATGTACATGCGTAACCAACCGGCCTCTTGCTTTAGCCAAAGAAGCCCATATTAGAGATGTAATCTCAAAGGCAAATCTTCCAGCCCAGGTTTAAATCCGTGCATCAGCTGGGAGATTAACAAGCACAATCCTGTTCCTGAGTGGAATTTTCAGTAAACAGTGCTTCAGCGGATTGGATTTGTGATATTAAACAAATACCTTTTCCCTAATCTGGCAGTCTGATACGCACAAGCTTGTCAAACTGATATTGAAGAGGGTTTTCGGCACGGTTGTTTTCATATTCAGAGCTGAGTTAAGCGTGCCCAATGAGGATGTAATACCAAAAGTCAGACCTCAGAACTCCAGACCATCAGAAGTCAGCTATTCACCTTGGGGTGGAGTTTGAGTAAAACAGAGATGTGCCTCAATTATGAGCAATTAGAAATGTTTATATTTCTTGCACTATATAACGACTCGATTGAGGTGCAGTCTTAAGTCCAGCACTCCCATAATATGTCACGTCACATTGAAATTGATGTTGTAAATATGACACCGTTAATTAATTAATAGTATTATCCAATTAGAATCAATGATTAATTACAGACATTGCTCATTTTAAGAACTGAAATTTCAGTAAGTTTCGGTAAGTTCAGACAAGTGTTTGGTCAGATTCTTCAAACCTTGGGCACGTTTTCTTTACAGGAGAACAGTGTGTCCTCAAAAGTAACAGCATCAAAAGACTTTTCCAAAAACATGTTGACAATAGTAGTCGTGCTAAAAGGCAGCCGAGCTGCTCACAAGCTAGCCTAAATTTCACTGAAAAAAGATGACAGCTACCTAGCTAGACATTTAAAAAAAAATATATTTACCAATTACAAAGAATAAAAAGCTATACTAGTTGTGTCAAACTGTTATGGATTCAGTTACTGACCACTACTGCAACTCCAAGAACTCTGCGAGTGTGCCTGGCACTGATATGTTTAAGTTTGAGATAAGTTTAAGATAAGTTTCACCGGTTCAATTAATGCCAGTTGGTTACAAGGTTCAGCCCCTTTGAGAGATCTTCCAATCATCAAGCCAGGCTTTCCACGTAGTCTGTCGGAGCATGGTATAAAAATAAACTGCAATGTGCTGGATCAAGTGCTATTTTATTAGCTGCTGAATAACAAGTTTGGAAGGGTTAGTCCTTCTCTGATGCTTCTACTCAAGAGAAATCTGGCAATCTCTGAGGTGTTAACTACACGCAGATTTCCATAACCTGAATGAAGAGCCCAGAAAATCAATTTGACTTTGACGAATATACTCAAATTTCCCTTCCTGAAATATTGATGTAACTTTTGGATTTCGCGGATCACAATAAATTACTGAATCAGCGATCACAGCGGACTGTAGACTAAGCAGCGATTATATCACCGGCTTACCACCGATTTTACTCAGCGAGCCATGCTTATGGAACCTTGTTAAAACCAATCAGGAGGTAAAAGGTGGTGACAGACGGCAGTTAGAGCCAATCAGGTGGTAATGTGCAGGCGCAGATGAGGCCCCTGTGACAGATGGCGGAATGACCTGGAAAACCTGCCCTGCTTTTCCCTGTGATCTGTCTGCAGCTGACAGGTATTATTTCATAAACTCTCGTCTAACAGGGATCACGGGAGCTCCCGGCGCATTAATCCACCACTGAAACCAGCCATGTAACGCCAGTGTCGGAGCAAATCTGTCGCCCCATCACTGGCGCAGGGGGAAAGTGCTTTTTGATGAAGTCGTTCATAAATTTTAATCTAACCTGTCGGGTGAACATGATGTATGGTCTCACGGCTCATTCATGTTTTAAGGAGATCACCTTATGAAAAAAAAAAAAAAAAAAAAAAAAGAGGAATTTTTACTTTTTTCATTCTACCTGAAGTAGGGCATCTGCTTCTGATATCTTTACAGGAATAGGATAAGCAGATAAAGGAACAAATGCTGGAAGATATCAGAATCACAGTGGTATGGTGAAATTCTATAAACTCAACATGCATATATTGTTATATATGAAGTTATTTTCCATTCATCAGTGTGAAATCATATACAATTATAAACTGTACATCAGCGCAGGATCATATACATAAACCGATAATAACACTGCATGGAAATTAGAGACAGCCACTTGGGTAGACAGACTTTTTTGACTTTTTATCTCATTTGTAATGAGACAGGTGTCCACTGTGGTACACATACCTGAGTATTAAACTTTCCATTCCAAAACCATGCACTACAAAAAGTGGCATCTTAGCAAGTGAAAATATCTTGAATATAGTCACATTTATTTAGTATTTCTTATTATAAGATTACAATTAACCAAATTTGAGATTATAAAACCTACTTCTAGGCATTTTTTCTCATTTCAACCTTTACATATTCTTGTTCTATTGGCAGATTATTTTGCTTCTTTCTACAAATTGACGCTTAAAATATTCAAAATGATCTGCCAATAGAACAAGACTATTTCAAGCTTGGAATTAGTAAAAAAAAATTTTTAATAGGGTTTAATAGGTTTTAATAATCTTATATTTGGTTTGTTGTAATCTTGTAATGGGAAATAATAGATAGATTTGACTATATTCAAGATATTTTCACTTGCTAAGATGCCATTTTTGGGCAGTGTGGACATTAATATGAAGTTGTTCCCTCTTTGCTGTTAAAATAACCTCTGCTCTTCTTCGAAGGCTTTCCACTAGGTTTTGGAGCGTGGCTGTGGGGATTTATGCTCATTCAGCCACAAGAGCATTAGTGAAGTCAAGCCCTGACGTCGAGCAAGGAGGCCTGGCGTGAACTTGGCGTTCCAATTCATCCCAAAGGTGTTCAGTGGGGTTGAGTTCAGGGGTCTGTGTAGGCCACTCAATTTCTTCCACACCAAACTTGGCAAACTATGACTTCATGGACCTCATTTGTGCATAGGGGAATTGTCATGGTGGAATGTTTGGGCTCGGACCCTTAGTTCCAAAAAAAGACATCCTGTACAATTGTGCGTTTCCAACTTTGTGGCAACAGTTTGGGGAAGACCCTCAAGATTCAATCCACATTTTCTGTCCCTGCAT
Organism: Pangasius sanitwongsei; assembly: GCA_037576675.1. Lineage (NCBI taxonomy): Eukaryota > Metazoa > Chordata > Actinopteri > Siluriformes > Pangasiidae > Pangasius > Pangasius sanitwongsei. The sequence goes on along the minus strand of CM075004.1, from coordinate 29,729,375 downwards.
TTTTGGGGAGCTCACAGACAAATGCTTGTGTTAAAGGAGGTGCTTGAAAAACTCTGTCTTGGATGATTCTACTCAAGAATAATCTGGTAACCTCGGAGACATGAACTATGTGCAGGTAATTTGCATAATGTGAATGGGGAGCCCAGAAAATGGACTTAAATACCTACGTAACCCAACTCTGAATATGAGTAACTTTCCCTGCATAAATATTGATGTAACTTTTGGACCCCAACTCTGAGTCAGGATCTATACTCAGGTAGAATGGTTAAGATGCTAGACACCTTTAAAAGATGTGGCTCTAGAATGCAAATGAGTTGCTACTACAAAATGGTTCCATATAGCACAACGTTCTGTTTTGGAGTGAAATTCACTAGTACAGTATGTCATACTTCTCTCACTCTTTCTTTTTCTCTCTGGCCAAACTTGTTTTAGTGGATCTTCTCTGAAAGCAGCAGTACTGACCTAGCAGGCCATGACTCCTTTTAACCTCCTCTCTGCTATCCTCTTTTCTGATTGTCTCTCTCTCCTTCCTTCTTTCTCCTGCAATCCTTATGTCCCTCAAAGAACCACTTAACCAGGGACATTTCCTGGAGATGCTTAATCCTCTTTCAAAGAGTTGGGAAATGTAATCATTTCCAAGATAGGCTACACTTTCAGGGACCATTGGCAAGAACCATTCGGATTCATTACACTCAGACCTCCATAAACGGCCACGATAATTCGACGGATGACTGTAAGAGGAGAAGAGCGCTCGAGTGCCTCGGTAATTAATGCCGTATGCCATCAGAGTGTTAGGTGGCTAATTTTTTTTTTTTCGTTCTCTAACTTTCTGGCCATCATTGGGCAGAAATGAGAAACACATTACAGTTTCCATTAATTGATTTATGCTGTTTTAAAATGGAGGTCTCATAGAGAAAGAGGGATTAGCCGCACTCTTGGGCCAATTAGGCGAGCCGAGGCCTCTCATGGCCGCCCGCGCATGCATCTCAATCAATGGCAATGCCCACAGGTGAACTGCCAAGTCTGAAATGCTAGCGCCAACCCTTGCATTCTAACAGGCGAGACTAGCTAATGCTATTCAGCCATGGAAATAAACCAGCAGTCTTCAACCCACAGGACTGATTTAAGATAAATATCATCTTCTTAAATTTCTTGCTAGGTATTATAACAGGGTGCAATGAATATACTTAAAATGCCAAGTAGCTCCCAGAACTCCAAGCTTATTGGAAATAGAGGCAGCGGACGAAAAGTATTTTCTGATGAATCCGATGACTTTTGTCAGACTTGCCATTCATTGTTTGCTTTCCTGTCTTCAGAGAGTTACTCAGCATGAGCCGCGAAGACTTGGGAGTGCGCACTTCAAACATTTCAAGCAGCGCGGCCAATAATATGCAAACGTGTGCCCCAGCCTCTTTACTAAATAATGGATTCCAATGCAAATCCAATGACCTTTAATTATGGTATAATTCTGTCGACGATCATAACCTGGAGCGCCATGACTAAATTTTACAATTAGCCCGTTTAACCTGCCATATGACGGTGACCTTTCGCCGAGCACTCAACGAGACCGGCTCAACGTTAACACGGGTGACATCTGTTCTGGAACAGAGAGGCATGCTAGCATCCTCCCCCCCTCCTCCACTCGTCCCGGAGGCTTTTTGGATGACTTCGGCACCAGCGACACCCTGGCAGATAAGTCTGAGGAGAAAAGCTGGCTGACATGGTGATGGAATTGAAATGCAAGTTTTGCACTTAACTGACAATCTGCCCTGGCTGTCAGGCCCAACCACACAAAACGTCACTCTGTGATAGAGAAAGATTTTTATCTAAAAATAAAAAAAAGAAAAATACATATAAATATTTAACATTATTATTATATTTAATTAAATTAAATATTATTTTTGAGGTTATATTTAAATATGATCTAATTCAATTTAACTAGACTATAGATAATCTAGACTATAGATAATAATAATAATAATAATAATAATAATAGTAATTATTATTATTATTATTATTATTATTATTATTATTATTATTATTAGTTGGTTAGTTTACTTTTTAGATTATATTTATATATTATGTAATTAAATGTAATTAATTAAATATTATTTTTTTGAAAATATGTATTGTCTATATGCCACCTAATACTGTCATTTTGTGAAATTTTATTTTTATTTATTTAAAGAATTAGCATTTCTCATCCCTTTTACTTCCTACATTACCTACTCCTTATGGAAACCTCAGAGAAGGTAAGTTTAGCTGTATAATTTCGTATCTTGGCTCTTTCCCGTGCACAAATTTCTCATTTTCCCATTTGACCTCAAAAGCCTCATTATCGAGCTGTTTTCATTAGAGAGGTGAGAGAGCCTCGTTCTTGTTTTTATGTGTGAGCTGTTTCTGAACCGCCACTTTAACATCTGCACTCAGTTGCAATGCTAACGCTCGGCTAATAACAGTGTGCGTTCACCATGTCCGGAGCCAAGAGGCACAGCTGAGCAATGTCAGGCAGACTCGCGCGCCGCCTCTAAGCATTATTGATTCTGGATGTGGCACTTTTGTGCGGCCCCAAGCTGTTCGCTCTAAAGAAACAGCGTTAGCAGTGTAGCGTATGACGTCCAATTGCTAACTCTGTCATCAGTACCACAATGGACGGGATTCATTGAGAGTAATCAGATATCTCAGATGGATCTCTTCGTTCGTCTCTGAGGAAGATGGGAGAAACACAAATGCAAACACACACACACACACACACGCATACACACACACCTTAAAACACATGGTCTTTTATTCAACACAACTCCTCAATTATCCCCAATCCTTATATACCTATTTAATCATTTTCAAACCAATGTGGGTGCTTTTTTCATTTTTTTTCCAAGGTATCTTAATTACTCTGAAGGACCCAGTGTCTGGCTGGGGGACAACTCAAAAGAAGTCCATTTGCCTGTGTGTGTGTGTGTGCGTGTGTGGTGAGCGTTTGGCAGGCTGTGTTTGCGTCCAGATTGGAGCGCCTCTCGGCGGTGCGCCGGCCAGTCTTGGAGGAGTGTGTGTTGGGGGGATTGGGGCTTTAGCAGGGAAGGTAAGTGTGACTACAAGCTTTGGCTGGCCATCTGCTCTCCTGCGGTACTCGGGCCAACCTGAGCCGCCTGCAGCAAGGACCTGGCCTACGCGCGAATACACACCACCGGCCAAACACGCACACACACACAGACTTACACACACAGCGACCACCGTCCAAGCATACTCGCTCGTCCAATCGCCATCAGCCTGCTGCTTAGCACCAAACACTCCATATGCACTAAAGTTTCTCTCTCTCTCTCCCTCTCTCTCTCTTTCTGTCTTACTCTCTGCTTTTCAAATGAAAAGAAAATAATTGCATGAATGTGTGTTATACAGGACATGTGATCATGCTTCTCCCTTACTTATCTATTTAATATATATTTATTAGCAGTGTAACGCAATGACACTATCTGTATCTGTGTCTGTTTAGTAATTCAAAAATCTGTATTTGGATTAGAACCCAAAGTGGGCGTGGCCTAAACCGGAAGCTTACAGACACACTGAAGAAAAAAAAAAACCTAGAGGTAGAAATGCCAGCAGTGTAAGCTCTGAGAATTCTGGCTCTGACAGTTCCTCAACCTCAACTACATCATTCGAGTTCATAATTTGTCTGAGCTAGAGACCAATTGTGCTGAACGTTTTTTAAATCCTGCTTATTCTTGTTCATGATATTTTCCCAAAATATAAGCAAACCAACAGCCTAATTTAAACCATCAAGTTAATAAATAGAGTGCAAATCTATACAATACGATTTTGATTCTTAAGGCAACGATTTAATATTTGATCACACAGAATCTTTTACAGCATGATACAATACGATATGATTCGGTTTAGTAGCCTCTGATTGATCAACTTTGTACAGAATCTGGTTGTGTCAATTCACAAATGATGACATAGAGAAGGAGTGTTTTAAAATGATCATAGTTATGGGCAAATCACTTTCCTAGCCTATTCAATTCGTTTACACATCTGCTACAAAAATAAAAATGCTGCTTATCCCTTTTTGATAATAAATGATCTATGGTTGTTGCATCAACTCAGATTCGATTATATCCATAGTATTTCTATAAGATGGCCGACAGAGAATGATGTCTCATAGCTCTCATAGCTGTGATATATATATATATATATATACAAATAAATAAAAGTGATACCTGCTGTATCGCAGTGTTCGAGGTCATCTTCATTGCACCATTCAGACATATGAGGCAAATGAACAACACCAGAAAAGAAGGGGTAAAATAGAGGGAAACAGAGAGAGAGAGAGAGGGAGAGAGAATAGAGACGAGACTGGAAGAAGGAGGGGGGAATGCAAGTGAAAAACAACAACAACAAGAAGTAACATAATGCTCATTATTAAATTGCAGGCATGGCGATTGCCAGGAACCTATTCCTCATCATTAATTATTCATCCTTTCCTTCAGTAATGCAATACTCAGGTGAGGCGTGCGGGTGATAGAACGCATCATTTCGAGGCTTAATGGCGACGTGGTGGCCGGATCCGGGGATAGATTCGGAATATCAATCAGACATGCACGTGTACACGGAATCCGTCTCTCCTTGTGTATTTTTTTTCTTTATTTCTTTATTATATTATGTAGCTCTGGGGGAAAACTAACACGCTGACCTTTTCGCTGGCTTTAAAGAATGTTTTTTCAAAACCTCCCCAAGTGAAAATTTCACAGCGCCCGAGCAAATCCATGCATTAAAATGAATAGCGATTAGAAGCGGTCCGACGGAGGGGTTCATCAGTAGCTCTCATAGGATCTGACAAGTTTTAAATGGGCACAGGAAATCCACTCACCACTAAACACAATTATATTCACATTTGCTGGGTTTTTTCTGCAATGTGAATCAACATAAATGTCATTTTGTGTCATTGAATGCAAAGCAATGCCGTGATTTAATAATCAACTTGATTGCACTTTTATTCTGATACACCCGATATGTCAAGTGTGTATTCTTTATATACACAAAGTCGCCTTAATCCAACTGTTTATCCTTCAACTATAATACAATAATGTTATTAATGACACTCAAAGCAGTCGGTGAATATTCTTTGGGAATCAATCTTCAATATGACTTCCTTTTGCAAACAGCGCTTTCATGTTTTATACATTTTTTTTCGACAGCGTTAATATTGTTAGCGGATGATATCCAAAGAAGAGCAAAGCGATTAATAATGCGTGGCAATTCACGGATGTTACGGACAAATACAAATCTTGGCAGCTTCTCGTACACATGCCTGAGGCTTCACTTGCATCTCTCTCTCACTCTTTCTCTCTCCTTCTCTCTCTCTCTCTCTCAGTCACTCTGTCTAAAATGCATATCCTCCCCATATGCTTTCATAGTTCTAAGTTAATGACCTCTCTTACTGTGAAATGGAACAATGCATCCGTCTTCAGGCTGTGAACTGGCTCACCTGCTGCTCCAATATTACCAGAGAGAATCCGAGACAGTGTACACCATACCAGCATATTTACTTATTTCATTTATTTCCATTTTCGCCATGTGTTTGTGGCTTTTCTCTGTTAATCTACATGTACGCTATGTAAAAAAAACACAACACTTCACGACATGCAGTTATAGGAAAATAATCAAAAATTAGGTATTGTGATGTGGCCCGACATGAAGCGGTCAAATCATTTACAATTATTTAATTCATTAATGAGCTGCATGTTATGTTTTTCAAAATTTAATGTTGCGGAATGTTATCACTATACTATAACTAACGTTACAGCCGTTATAAACAGAATATAAAAATTTCATGTTATCACTATACTATAACTAACGTTATAGCCGTTATAAACAGAAATTTTTCTATTTCTTGAAATTATTAAGACCAAGCTTGTCATGTTGCCAAGAAACTGTAAAGCACCAAGCCTTCTGTCCTGAAGACTTTCCCATGGCGGAAAACGTACTGATTATTACAAACCGTCTGACACTGGAGACTTTAAATAACGACACTTTTTTTTTCGTTTGTTTATTATTGGGCTTAGATTAAGTGGAGTGTCCTTCATAAACGTCTCTATGAATTAAATGTTACTATAGAAACGCTAACCTATTAGAAAGAGCGCATTAATATAAACCTGCGATTTGAATTGCAGCCGGAACTACTGTAAGAGTCGCTCGTATAGAAGATGAATTAACACAGTCTGACCAATCAGAATCAAGAATTCGACAGAACCATGGTATAAGTATGTATTATATTCAAATCAGTATTGAACATTCTCAGTGTGATTAATGATTTAGGAAACACACTTACACTTTACCCTGAACATTCCTAATTTGATGTGCTGCAAATTATAAGACGTTTATATGTGACATCACTGCATAGTTGTTGTTTTTTCTTTCCTCATCAAAATATATTTACTGTCTATGAGGCCTGCCTACACAATGTTTGTCAGACTCTTTGAATTGTATAAATATAGCTGCTATTTTCTGGCAGATGGACTTACTACAGTTACTGACGTCACACACATGCACATACACACGCACACACACACACAGACACACACACACCCCAGCTGCTACTGTCGAATAATGAATGAGTTTCATTTTGCTGGCTGTAATACAATAGGCTTTACATAAAGTCACTGAGGCTTCCTCCTTGATCCTGCTGATTTGTGCTCAGAACATCAGCACTGAGGGACAGGTTTGATACACTTATGAACTCATTTTGATTGTTTGTGATGATTTTTTATTGCCCACAGTGAAAAAAAATAACGCCTAAGTATCTAAATAGAGAACATACACAGAACATGTAGCCGTGACTTTTTTCTTTTTTTTAAACAAAATTCTTTTGTAAGGACAATATAAAGTTGACAGTGACAATAGAACCAGCACAAAACTTTTGCAAATATCAATATTTTGCTCAGATATGTTGATAAATAACAGCAATAAAGGCTATTAAAGGCTCTTAGCATTAAAGGCTAAAAGTTTCAAGAGTTCTACTACAATATTATGAAAAAACACTCAATGTGAACACTGAGATATCAGAAGATTTCAAACTTTCAGAAGTTTATGATTCAGTGTCCATAAAGAACATCAAAGGTTATTTTTTTTTTCTTAAAGTGTATCTATAATGTTTTTATCTTAGTGGGAAAGAACATTTTCCATCTCATATGCAGCAATTTGGGTATAAAAAAAAAAAAAAAGTCAAACGTGTTAGTCAGACTGTTCTCGATAAATTTCTGCAAGGTTCTCTGGTCATGTTGGATGCGTCATCCATGACATAATTACTCTCCTCACTTCCTGCTCTCCATCTTTCCATCTCCCCACCCTCACACTTTTTCTATCTCTTTCCCTGCACCTTCCTCTTGCAACCTCTCAGTCCTTCTCCAAAATGCCTTTAACCTCTTTTTGTCCAGCAGATGACACTTTTCTCCCCCCTCGATCCCTCCATCTCTCCCACTAAATTGATTAGGCCGCTGCTGCATAAATTAGTCATCAGTATTAGCATGGCGCGGTGCATGCCACTGGTGCCAACTGCTCTCTGCACGGCCATTAAAGGTCATGTTTTGATGACTGAATGCCACACAGACACCTTGGCTCCCGTGAGGAGGCTCCCCAGGTGCACGTGAAAGGTTAAAAATTACCTTCGTGCCGCCCAAGGAAATAATTAGAGGGGTTGCAGGAGCACTGGATAGCCTTGTGTCTGTCAGAGGCAACGCAATGGGACTAATGGCCACACCAAGGGAAGAGTCAAATGGGCTGTCACATCGGCACGGACAAACGAGCCTAATAGCAGGTCCTGTCAGAGAGAAAGGGGTGGGGGGTGATGGCATTAGGCCCTAACCTTTTCCATAAATCTGTTAACACATGTAGTGTAGTGATTTTGTGACTCATGCCTGGGTGTGTGTTAATGTGAGCAGGTTAGAGAGGAGGCGGGGATTAGTGCTGTTTCACATCCTCTGATTCAAAACCACAAAGGTACAGAGCTGAACAGAGACAGTCCACTTCTTCATTCGCCTTAGTTTTGGAAATATCTACATAGTTATTACCAAATAAAAAAGTACAAATATTTTGCTTTAAAATGTCCATTTACAGCTGAAATTATTTATTACATTTTTATTATTACACTATTGCTAATTACACAATTTGCTATTTGGGAAATATGGACACTAATGCTGCGTTCGAGGCAAAGTTGCAAACTTTTAATTCCCCGCCCTCAACCGGTAAAACACCCCCTCAACGTGTTGAAATTTCAACAAGTCAACTTGGGATATTCTTCTCAACTGCCAGTTCCTTCCCCGTTTACTGAGAGAAGTCAAATCAACATGGCCGCGCACAGGGAACACTGTAAACTTGCCCTTCTCTACTTAAATGAGTTTATAGAAGTATTGGCTTCAGATCAGTTAACATACAGCCACAATACGTGGTTATAACACTGACTATACTAATCACTGTTTTCAGGAGGTAATCATCAACTTTAGAGTTATCATTAACATTAGCTAGCTTGTTGCTAAGCTACTCGATATTGTCGCTGGCTAGCTTGTTGCTAACACTACTCACTATTGTCTGCTGACTAGCTTGTTGCTAAGCTACTCACTATTGTCCGCTGTTGTTGCTGTGCTGCAATTTCAGTCCAAATCATTGCATGAATGTTTAAAGTTCACAACAGTAGAACAGGACCAATAGCCACTCAGGTCTGTACCTTTAAGTGTAGTAAAAGTAGCTTTTTATGATGTGATCATGCTCTGACAGAGCAAATAAAAGATTCACTTTCATGGAGGCGTCCATTTTTTTTTTCCCACTTTGCATGTTGAATGTCCAGAGGTGGGAATATATTTCATTATTACAACTTGCAAATTACTACTTACAAGGCACCATGAATGCAGCATAAACATGAGGCTAGCAACTTAGCTAGCTAGCACAGTTAGTCTTTTAAACAGACAATGTAAAACACACGCAATGATGGTAAAAACAAAAGCACAATACTCTTCTAAGTAACAACATTTACCTCAGATTTGTTGATAAATAACTGAGAAAAAGCTTTGTTCAATTAAAATCACACTATATGTACACTTAGCATCGACTGCTAAGAAAAACATTAACATTGACTGCTAAGAAAAAACGTTAACATTGTGTCATTGTGTTAGCTTGGAGCCATCAGAAAATTTCAACTTCTGAAGTAACAAGATATCAGAAGAGTAGACCATTCATGGAATCTTCTGGTAAACACAGTGAATTATAAATTTGAACATCAAAAAATGTATTTTAATATCCAAATGAACTCCAGTTTCATGAGCTGGGAAACATGGGTGCTAAGCATGAGGCAGTTTAGCTAGCTAGCCCAGAGCCATGTTGTCATTATACAGACAATGTAAAAGCAAAGTGATGGTAAAATATTGTCTAAAACTCTTGTCAGCATCAACATTTACCTCAGATGTGTTGATAAATAACAGAGAAGAAGCTCTGTTCAAGTAAAATTACACTATAATATACTGTAGTGTACTATAATTGTGTTAGCTCGGAGCTATCAAAAAACTTCTGAAGTAATAAATATCAGAAGAGTGAGTCATACATGGACTCTTCTGGTAAACACAGTAAATGTGGCCATATTTAAATGTGAAAAAAAAATAGTTTTTATGTCCAAATGAATTCTATTTTGTTTTGTGGTACTTTTGGATTTGTTATGCTGTTGTAGTAAAATTCTAGATACAGATCATTTGTTATAGTTTTAATGTATAAACCTGTCCAATTAGCTAACACATTTGCTAGTTATAGATACGCAGTAGCCTAGTAAGGCACACTTTAGTATCGCAGATATAGTTCGTAACCAAAGGCAGGTGGTCACTATTCAGCTCTGTTTCTATGGTTACAGTGACGTTGTTGAGTTATTCGTCTTCTTTTACACACTTAAAAAAGTTTGCTCAAGGGTTTTTCAGGTGGTTAACATTTTCTAAGGGGATGTCTACTTGGATGTGTATGTTGTATGATTCTACATAGAACCTTTAAATATTGGCCTTATTTTTCTAATCTTGAACAAATCATTGATAAAATGATTTGCAATGAATGTAATGTTTTGAGACTTTACTAATTCATTATGTAGTACAGAGCAATCTGGTTTTACAGTGCCGGAGTTGCGAATGGGAAAAGACTTCAGATAAAATCCTGACACTCTTCCACATGGCCTAGCTAAAGGTCCCGCTCTTCTCTCCCGCATTCTGTCTTCCCGCTGAAAGAAGGAGTCGAGGGGGATGAGGAAGGCGGGAGCGTGAGAGAGCGAGTCATTTCCCTGCAATACTGCATATCCTGCACCAGTCAGCCAATCTGTCAGAGGTCAAAACCCCTCTCTTCTTAAACCAAGCTAGCGTGGCAAAGCAGGTGCGCCTTGGAGAAACGCACTCACACTCAGCCACACATACGTAAAAAAGACACACAAACTCACTCCCCAAGGTGCTAAGTGTGGGGGAAAAGACACTGAAACAATAGCACTAAACATAGCGCTAGCGTTCCACCCCCTTGCTCCCGTGAAGATGTACTTAACTCTCTCTGCCGTTGTGCGCTGGCACCCGGCACCATGACATTTATATTCTGCCCGCAACATCCTGCCTGCTAATAGCTGGGTTATTAACATAACAAACTTAAACGTTGGATATAAATAATACCGTTTCAGGATGCACGCCGCTCAGCTGACAGTATTTAGGCAGCGGCTCAACATCTGTTTATGAACACTTTGGCTAATGATATCATTCCATATCATTAAGGGAGGCACAGAGCGCCGAGCGCACAGGTGCAGCTGCTACTGCCTGCACGCCACAAAACTGAGCGAGAGAGAGACACTGAGAAAGAGAGAGAGAGAGAATGTGAGACGCCCCCTCCCTTTCCGCCTCCCCACCACCCTCCCTCCGCACTCGTCCTCTCCTCCCTCGTTCCATGAGCTTCCAAACCCGTCATTAGGACAATTTTCCCCAGCTCGCAGAGAGGCAGGCCTGTGATTTGAATCTGTGTATCACCTGTAATTGTAGTTTTTAGCAGCCGGCTGATTCCATACATTTATCAGGCCAAACTGCGCACGCCGGCCCACGGCCTCCAAAACGCATTTGTGTCGCCAGCTGCAGCCTGTGCTTTTTTTAGCAGATTTTTTTTAATTCTTTTTTTTTTTTTCCTTTCTGTCTTACTAGCAGCACGTTATGCGAGACAGCATGCTTTGGGTGGGAAGCGGGAGGGGGGTCAGGGGAGTGGGGGGGGAGACGTGTTACAATTGAGGCGACGCATGTCATGGCTTTGTTTTCTGTTCTTGCATGCTTTGTTTAGGGTGTCATAATTATGGAAATTATTGATTATTCTTCCCAGTACAATACCGAGGTCCATCTAGCATCCAGTGACCAGGCGGCGGAGATCTCACATTGCCCTTGTTTTCCCTAGAGGAATTAACACTCGGAGATTTGCATAACTCTTTTTCTCTACAACAACAACAACGATGCTGCATTAAATGTACCGTAAGACCATAATCAGGACAGTGACTCAGGACAGTGGACCAGCAGATTCCACATAAAATAAAAAAATTGCAAACGTGGTTAGGACTGTCATAGCAAGTAATGATAAATGGTTAAAAATATGGAATATATTTTTCTACTGTGTTTGTTCGTTAAGAAATTGAACACTATGGGACATTTAATTAAAGAACCAGTGCCAGATGTGGAGTTACTGTCACACCACCCCCCCTAATCATCATGACATATTGTACTTTTTATCCATTTATAGTTACTTTTAATGATGAGTAACTTCTGCGAAACAAGGATCATTTACATTATAATAGCTATAAACAACTGATCCTCTATTTCTCTTACAGTTAATAAGAGAAAAATATGCAGCCATGATGGAAAACTTAACACAGGAACAGCTTTTCCTGTGTGACTGGCGACTCCTTCCAAAAATGCTAAGGAAACGTCTCCTCACTGAAAATGTCACCATATCAATGATTATATGTTTTTCTTTGTTAGTCTCAGATTAGGTGGAGCATAAGTCCTGATGAAGCAAATGATGAAGTATTAGACCTTCTGACCAATCAGATTCAAGAAATTGTGGTACAAAGAAACAATAAATCTAGATAGGGGTTAACTTTTTTATGACTTTAGCAGCTAGCAAGGTTTATGCAAACTCTTAGCTAGTTAGCTAAAAAGCATTAATATGCAATTCTCGTAGAGTTCTCCTAATGTCTCAATAAACATCGCAAAATAAACTTCTAACATCACAACAAAGATTTGAAAGATCACATGTGGTGTGATTCCGATGAATAGAATTCGTACTAGGATTTTTTGCCTCCTTTGATATTTAAAATAATTGATATGTTGAAATTTTCCTTTTGACATTCCTTTGGAAATTTTTTGGTAACTTTTTTCACAGCAGTTTGCTGTGAGCAACAAACATAATCTCAATTATTTTTGGAAACTGGAAGCTAGCTAACATTTAGCTAGCTGCCACAGAATAGCACACAATAAGATCTATAATTAGGTTAGTCGATCAGTTGAATACATTTAATAATTAATAAATTAATTAATAAATTTATGATTTAAATTTAAATGTAATTTTTGTCCTAAATGTAAATATATGAGCAACATTGTTTTCTGTTCTTTTCCTGTAAGATCTTTAAAAAAGCCAGTTTCAGATCTAATCTCCTCAGAGTTTTCTCACATCTTTGAGACAAAGTGAAATTTCCTGCACACAACCTTCACATTTCACCCGCAGCTCTCCACGAGCTGAGTAAACACTCCAATGATGTCTTATTTTCCACTCCAGGACTTGTGTAATGGACAGGGGCCTGATATATATATATATATATATATATATATATATATATATACACGGAGGTGAAGAATGAGATGAAGCCAAGCTACCCGTCCTTGTACTGCGTTGCCTTTAGGCACTACAACGGGATAATAATGCCATCAGCTCGTCTGACACTGAAATCCAACAAACAGCCTGAAAGCAGAGAAAATCAGCACCATCAAATAAAACTCAGAATTTAAAGGTGCCAGTGGGAAGTATTACATTTAGTTTTACTTAAAAAGGGGCACATTTCAAAGTGCAGTACGTAAAATGTAAAATTCAGTATTCATATAGATTATATATATGTATGGAATTCGCATGTTATACAGTGATCTGGGAAAGTGTATTTGTAAAGTAACTTTGAAAAATTGGACAACTGGACATTTTTCTTTAGGCAACAGCTGCACTTTGAGTAACAGGGTTGAGTTTGTTTTTTTTTTTTTAGCAAATAATGAGCAAATACACAAAGTGTGGTTAACTAGCATCCATTAGTAATTATCTTTGAACACATCGGTCAAAACTCACTATTGAATATAAAGAAAAAAAGAATAAGACAGCTTTTCTTCTTCTCATGATCTTCAGGAAATTCAGGATGAAACTTCCAGTAGGTGTGATGGTAAAGTGACACAATGTGAAGTGATGTTCCTGTTACCACCTCAAATTCAATAGTATTTAGAAGTATTTTAGTCTTCTTATACCACAAAAATTTGCAAACAGTTAATAATTTATTAAAGAACAAGACATCTTTTTACACTTTTTATCTGTTTATAGTTAATTGTAATGGACTGTGGAACGTCCAAGACATGTTAGTTCATGTTCGTTTTCACTTATGTTATAGCAGCTATAAACAATCATTCCCTCACCATCTTTTTTTTTTCTCTCTCATGAAGTTATTAAGAGGAAAAAAAAGCAACCAGAAAATGGAAGTCAACTTTCCTGTATATTCTTACTGACTGTTACAAAGCGCTTAACACTGGAGACTCCTTCCAAAAATGTTAAATAAGCGTCTCCTTGCAGAAAGCTTCACCATATCAATGATGTGTTTTTTCTTTGTTTAATAAAACAAACATTTTTTTTACAAACAAAAAGTATTATGTTTAGACTATGTGGAGCATTTTGTGGCCAGAACCACTGTCAGAGCTGCTGTTATAGAAAATTAATCAACACCTTCTGACCACTCAGAATGGAGTATTCAATAGCTCTGTGGTATAAATACAGATCTTCTCTGCTAATTGTGGGCTTCAAAAATATTACACTTAATCTTATTAAATAATAAGTATGTACTAAGTATGTAATGAGATGAATCTCTTGGATAAGGCGACATTCATAATTGTAATGCCGAGTTTATAGACAGGGGATCAGGGTGCGAGTCGACTTTGTTCCCCTCGCACACGTTTCCAGCCGGCTGAACCCCTAACACGAACGGAAGCCTCTCTAATTTCTGCTTGACAAATCCCGACACTGTGAATAAAGCATCTGGGAAGATCTTACAGTACCCCCGCTGCCACCTGAGGAAAGAACAAAAAAAGAAAATGGAGAAGAAGAAGAAAAAGAAGAACCCATCTGAGGCCCCGTCGACACATCAGCCCTAACAAGTGGTTTTTATCAAACGCAGCGCCGGTGCCTTTGTTATTCCTCTTTCACAAGTAAATTACACTTTTAAGATTTATTAAGACACGAAACAATTTTCAAATACTGGGTCCGAACCCTCAGTGGAAAAGCACTCATTACATTCTAGCCCGAGGCGCTCTTCAGCTCGCTAGCGTACGCATCACTCTCTCTCTCTCTCTCTCTCTCTCTCTCTCTCACACACAGGGCTGGCCATGTCTAGCACAGTAATGTCATAGCTATTTGTTGAAAGTCGAACTACGAATCCACTCCCAGCAGGTGTTTTCCAAACTCTGTTTAATAATTTAAAACAACGAAGGCGCATCAGCATGTGTTAAAAACGTGAAGCCTTTCCACACCACGCTTTTTAAAAAATATATATATATATATATATATAAAACAGACACTCCATATTTTCATCCTCTCTTATTTTGTTTTATTCATTGCTGTTTTTCTCACAAAAGTTTTTATGCATGTATGACTCAATGAAAGCGTTCCCTTTTTTAGTCAGATAAGCGAGTGTGTCAAAGTGTCAAACGCTCCTCTTTTTTTTTTTTTTTTTTTTAATTTCTGGGCCGCAGTGTCAGTAAGGTCATGTATATTTCTTGTGCAATTCCTTTTTCTCAAGCCTCCAGGAGCTTTAGAAGTCCAAATCTTTTTTTAACTTGCCCCTACCCGACATGTGAACATGTGCTATTGAGTGATTAATAAATGATATTGGTTTTCCCATGACAAAAAAAAAAAAAGACTCCATCATTGTGGCTTTAAAGGAAGTGACTCAAACCTGCCACAGCTGTTTGGTTGGATCTCATTTCAGCACTGCGTTTAAACTCACGAATGCCGTCTTTGATAGCGTTTTACTGCCTGAACAAATTTCCCTTCTGTATTGTACTTTTTTAAATCCAGCCAACAGATCATATAGTTTGCAATGTGTCATGCATTATATCATACATTCTCTTATATTTGGATTCTTTATTCATTAAGTGCAGATTATTTCTATCATTTTACTGAGCTCATTCTAGTATGTTATCGTTTCTATAGTAACATGGATTTATATGGTGGGTACTCAAAAAAATTGTGTAGAATCATTGATGTGATCAGGTTTTTCATGAAGAGATGTTTATGTGACATTTATGGAAGGAGTCTCCAGTGTCAGAGCTTCGTAACAGGTAAGGTAAAGCTGTAACTTTACATTTTCCAACATGAGGAAATCTTCAGGATGGAGATTTCTCTGTAACTCTTTTTTTCGTTTTGTCTTATTATCTTCTATAGAGAGAAAAAAAGAGAGGCTGATAAGGGAACGACTGTTTATAGCTGCTATAATATAACCGATAACAGGAAGTAACTTGTTTTGCAGACGTTCCACATCAGCTAGAAACGGATAAAATATATGATATTCTTTAATAAATAAAATATTGAAATTGCTGGTTATGGTATAAGAGGTATAAAACACTTCGGGTGTTCGGCTGTTATTGGTAAATATTGAACTTCAGTGTGGAAGAGTAACTCTGCTTTGATACATGATTGATTATTTTCCTATAACACCATGTCCCGAAGTGTTTTATTCCTGACTTATTTGCTTGTTCATTAAATGTAGTGCGCTTTTAATATTTATATGCATATTTTGCATTAGAATTTTTGTAACATTTGGAACAAAAATGCACATGTAAAGAATCTTTTAGGTCCTTTTTTTATATACACTTGGCATTTTGTTCTGGCAATCGTTATAATACAGTGTTTGTTTAGTCTAAAATCTAATTATGGAACTGATTTAAAAAGAAATAGAATAGAAATAACAGGCTAAAAAAATATAGAGACCACAGGATAGGTTATAGAATAATAAGTAAATCTAGTCCACTACATAGGAAGACAAGAGTAGATGACAAGAGATGAACAGAAGCCTATTTGTAATCTGCTCCGTTACACCCTGCTTGCTGAATAGATGTGTTAGAGAGAGAGAGAGAGAGAGAGAGAGAGAGAGAGAGAGATCTCAGGAATCAGATTTACAACAGCGAGGTGAAGGTCAGATCCACATGAGCGGGAAAACATCTGCAATCTGTAAGTCAAACCTATTCACGAATCCACAATACCATCCGGAGCTTTTTTTTTCAAACTGTCAGAAACTCTGTGTGTGTGTGTGTGTGTGTGTGTGTGTAAAAGCCTGTTCAGTGGACTGTGGTGGGTTTAAAAACCTTTAACTTCGAGGTGTCGGTCTCCCATCCACTCTCTCACCCCCGTCTCTTCTCTAATGGCCTCGAGTGTGAGACGAGCTCGGGGAGTGACAGCAGGACTACAGAGGGTGAAAAATCACGGCTGGCAGGAAGCAAGAGGAGCTTTAGTGTAAATGTGTAAGATATATGTATACAGGGTGTCCCAAAAGTCTCCATACATAGGGAAAATTAACACTTTTTAGCAAAATCGCAAAATTGTTCATACTTAGTTTATATATATATATATATTTTTAGATAGCCTTTAAGAATGCCTTTGACGAAAGAAGAACGTATTGAAATCATTCTCATGGCTGGATCAGGAAGCTGTCGCAAGGTTGTGATGGACTTTGACAGGAAAGATGGCAAGCACATCATACACAATACTGCTGCCAAAATTAATAACAAATTCAAAAAGACTGGAAGTGTTGCGGACCATCCGAGAAGGAGACGTTCCACTGATGAAGGCACAACCGACGTGGTGCTGGCAAACATAGTCCCCAATGTATGGAGACTTTTGGGACAGCCTGTATTTAGATTGAATTCTGTCAAATTCTCAAATCTGATTTGTTGGAAAGTGTTGAGTAATTTTCTATAACAGCAGCTCGGATAGTAGTTCTGGCTGTAATTCAAATTCAAATCCCAGGTTTATATTAAAGCACTCTTTCTTTTGCCATTGACATTGCCATTTCAGTAGTATAGTGTAGTATAGTATAGTATAATATAGTATAGTATAGTATGACTTACACAGAGAGTCTAATAATAAACAAATTACAAAACATTATTCAACAAATAAAACTGTTGATATGGTGAAGCTTGGAGACATTTATTTAACATTTATGGAAGGAGTCTCCAGTGTCAGCACTTTGAGGACTTGGTGATTTCTCGATAACAAGACAAGCTGCATTAACTTCAAGAAAGACAAAAAAAAAAGAGAATATGTTAAGGGAACAAGTGTTCAGACTCACCACTCTATTAGATGTTACGATAAATGGATTAAAAAATGATGAAATGTAATTTTTGACAAACTGCTGTGGCATGAGAGGAATAAAAGAGGAATAAAAGACTTAACTCCAATTTGCATCAAGCCGCAACACATCACCCTTTCGCTGATTATTTTCTTATAACTGCATGGTAAATAAATATTCATCTTATAGAAGTCTTGACCAACTACTATATCTTTACCTTATCTTTGTTTTTTGTTTGTAATTTAAATGACATCATACATCCGTGAATAAGCTGTTACAGTAGAAACATCACATTAATGTAAACCTAAGATATGCCTTGTAGCTAGAACGACTGTTAAACTTCCTGTTATAGAAAAAGAATCAACACCTTCTGACCAATCAGAATGGAGAATTCAACTGTGCTGTGCTATCACTAAAATGTAAAATGATTAATTTTATTTTTATATTATTATTATTGACGCCGGTGTTGCTGCTGTAGTATAGACCTATGTCTTTGAATCAGAATTTCTGTTCTAATTAGCGCTACCGTCACTCTTCTGACAGGTGCAGCCCGTCTGCCGGGCTCCAACTCTCACAAACACACACACACACAAACACACACACACACACACACACACACACACACGCTAAACGTGTTGATTTCGTCCCCCATCTGTTATTACATAATCACTGCCAATGTCTGTGTGATGAAGATGGAGAAGAAAGAGAGAGACAAAAGAAGAGAGAAGGAAGGGAAAGTCGACAGAAGTGAGTATTAGGGCACGTCAGCGTGGCTGGAGGCGGTTGAGAGTAATTGAGGCCTTGGTTGAAGTCGTTAGCTGTAATTCTTGGCTCTGATACATTCGCAGCAGAGCCGTGTGCCCTTGAAAAGGCTCTGGAAAGTAAATTCCATGTGGAGTCTCATTCTTTACAATTATAGCAATGATACTACTATGAATTCTGATCTGTGATACCATATACATATTTGCTCCTGGTATAATTCTTAAATTCTTCTTCATAGTGTATATATTTACAGTACAGGCATGGGAAAGTGAACTTTGGTTGGCTTGGGGGGAAAAAAGCACTGTGAACTGACAGGAATGTGACACATTTTTAAGCTGAGGTTCTTTCTCTCAACAGTTAGAGGTTAGTTAGAGGTAGTTAGAGGTCAAAGGGTCACCATTTTAATCCAGGATGGAAGGAAAGTTGGCCGGTGAGAGGAAAGAATGTTGCATCACCAAGGCCGCTAGGTTTGATGCCACTGTGATCCTGCGCAGAAAAAATGTTTATTTTTCCAGCGCAGACAGGAGACGAGCCTGCCTGAGGTCACGTGAATTCCTTCCGAAGGAGGCTTACGGGATTCATAAAGAAAGTGCCAGAATACACACAGCTCAGGCCATGCCATCGGACGTTCTTCAACGCCGCGAGGAGCTAAACGCTCGATAGCGGAGCCGAGAGGCTCGGGAACGCTCACCCTAATTGTTTGTTCAATTATTTTTCTTGGACGCTGCACCTGCACTCCACCAAGTGAGCTCTGGAGACACGCAGCACAATTAGAGCCTGCCGAGCAGCGAGGATTGTGGGTAAACGCAGGCCAAGCAGCCCGCAGGGCGAATCGGATAAATACCTTTTAGTGCTTTAGGTAGTGTTGCAAGGGAGAGAGATCCAGGGCTCTCGGGGAGTAATTTCGGCCTTATTTGTCTGCATGTTTGACCTCCTCTTGACAGGGTTCCAGAGCGTTTTGTCAGCAGCACTATGCTATCCTTCCCCTGATTTAATCAAAAGCCATTATGAAGGCGAGGAGAACCGGGGAGGATGTTACCTCCACTGAACTGTCTGACTCCCCCACTCCTACTCGCTCCCACACACACATCTGAGGTGGGTGAGATTTCACGGGTAAGTGCCTTAGACAGCTCAAAACCAGAAGCATGAGAGCAAGTACACATTTCACCTTACACACACACACACACACAGGGTCACAGAGGGCCAAGGTTATTCAAGGTTAGATATTCAAGGTTTTTATGCTTCCTGCATCTTGCATTAATCTTACAACTGCAGTAGAATGGCTCCTTGTGGGAAAAATGAATTATTTTCTCTCTTAGGAAATAAATAACATCCTTGTAATTAAAAAAAGTATCTATTTTCTGTTTTTAAGCATTGGCCACACAATACTGCCACTTACACATGAAGAAATAGAAAGAAATGAACCTGTCTTTATTAGCAACATTAGCTTAACACAGCACAGTGCCTAAATTAGCCAGCAGTTAGTATAGGTCTTTAGCGTTATTCTACCACTCCAGCAGCTGTTCATTATTAACAAGCTAGTTTTAGGCTATCTCTATGTGTAATTGAGAAAACAAAACAAGTAAAAAAAAACAAAACAAAAAAAACAGTACAGCCACTTACACATAATAAATAGATAATGCTTGTCCTGTTCTGAGTTCGATTAAAAACAGGTCTGTGCCTAAATTAGCAAGCTAATTAGCTAGTATAGCTAATTAGTAATTTGTAATAATTTGACAACTAGTTAGCCAAGCTAATTTTAAGCTATATATCACAATTGGCTAACCGTATTTTTGCTATCAAAACCTTAATACAAATTCACTAGCATGATACTAACATTAGTAAAACTTTGTTATTAGACTAAAAGCTGTATTATTAAAAACTTTTATTCAGATTCATCTTTGCTAACAAGGCAGCTAACAAGTGGCTAACCGTTCCATTGTGTGATTAAAATGATTAGCCAAGTTCACTAGCAAGAGTTATGCTGCATTCACATCATATTAAAAAGCAAAATTATGCTCATGTAGAGTGTAAATGACAAGTCAGATTGACAAGCCCTGATTTCTCTGACCAATCCCAGAAACCAGACAACTTGCTACAAAAAAAAAAAATAAAAAAAGAAATTTTAGCTTATAGGCCTATTTTAGTTTATAATGAATTGCACCTCATAAATTGCACCATCAGCTTCAGTTCTGTTAAAGCTTAGTAAGTTATGTGCTAATGTTTAACATGAACACATTAGCTAAAACCTACAACCTCCATTTTGCTTTCTAATAAACAGCACTGCAATGTGTGAACGCTTTCAGGGGTGGAAGAAATAAATTAATTATTAAATCTGTTAGCTAGTAAGTACACCAGGCTTAAAGCTTCAGCCTGCTGCCTAGTCCCATTTTTGGTTACACGGACACCTAATTGAAGAGGCGATTAGGTGGAATAACATGCAGTATGCCAAGCTAGTTATCTAGTTAAGTGCACTAATAAAGACTGAGAGAAATGGATGAATCATTGTTCTCTTTTAATAAAGTTTCTAATGTAGCACATTGTGTTTGTGCCTTCGATAAAAAGTCAGTTGGTCAATGTTTCAGCTATGAGATGTGGTGTTCTGTCCTCAAATCACACATAAAAGCTATTATTTGAGTCAGGAGAGACTTTCACAAATAATTACACATTTTTGTATCTTTCTGCTCTAATACCCATGCTAGGTTAATTGTAACAGTTAATGGTGGCACATCGTAAAAGTGTTTTCGTGTTCTCTTTCTTTTCTCTTTTTCTTTTTACTTGGTTTCTTTTCTTACCACTTGCTCTGCTCGTTCTGCTGCAAAACTGCGACCGCAGCAGCATCAGAGCTGTGGAAGTGGAAACGACGGGGTCACGGTGGCTGAAGGTGTCAGTCACTGCATTCTTTCTTTCATTTTTTTTCCCCAGTCCATCCACTTTGCTCTGTCGTTCTGTGGCGGCTCGGATCGGTGGTCTAGAGCAGGAGGATTAAGTGAGCGGGCCGCATTAGGGAAGAGTATGTAGGATTGGGGCTGCTGCATTGGTCACTGATTTTTAAAGCCTGAGGGATGGATATATGCCATTGCGTTTCATGTGTGGCAGAGATATGCACAGCTGAAGAAGGATTCTTTTCTGGTCTCTTTGTGTCCTAAATGCAACTTTGATAGCAACATAATGATAGATATTTACAACGCCCTCTAAAATTATTCATGAAAATGAGCAAAAATAAAGGCTACAGGTATAAACAGCAATTTTGGTCACATCACTTATCAGATTTGTGGATAAACTGCATCTGTAGCATGTCTTCTTTTAAACTGGAGCAATAATAATATCAAATCTCAACAGAAAAAAAAATGTTTATTTCACTATTTTTTTCCACGCATGACCACCGCAGTGTCCGAAAATTAGCAACTTGGCATGATCCTGTCACGTCATATTTCCCTGAAAAGCTTGTTTCCTGATCACGTATGTTCAGTTATGTATCATTAACCTATACATGTCAATTTCTTTCACAAACCATACTAACTAGAGTGGGAACATATTAAACCACACTGTATTTTTAAACTCATATAATCTTTTTTCTATATTTAGAACCAAAAATATCAGTTTTTAGACAATCCACATTTATGAATTCCTATTCCTAATTGATAATTAATTTAGTAAATGTAAATTATTTTTTGTTGGTTTTTATACTGAAATTTTTGTGTGTGGTATTTACTTGATTAAACAATAAAGAAATTTTCCAACAATATTGTATGTAAAAGCCCTTTCTCTTCCAAGTGTTACAGTGAAATAAATATATTAATTCTAACAACTTTTGGGTTTATTACATATGCAAATGTTTAATTAGACAAAGTCCCATTTGAATAACCAAATGAAAAAAAAATCACATATATATATATATATATATATATATATATATATATAAATAA
The DNA here is from genome assembly GCA_037576675.1 of Pangasius sanitwongsei. NCBI lineage: Eukaryota > Metazoa > Chordata > Actinopteri > Siluriformes > Pangasiidae > Pangasius > Pangasius sanitwongsei. Next base: position 29,707,061 of record CM075004.1, on the reverse strand, counting down.
TATGTTAACAATCAGCTGGCAAAGATCGGGTGCGATAGGTATTGTTTAAAAAAAAAATACACTATTCACCCATTAAGTCATACTTATGTAAATAATAAATAAGCTTTTCTTTAGGTGTAACATACAAGAAACATGCTATGTGCACAACCACATAGTTGCCATGATACCATTTGTAGCTCTAATGATGCTTGGAGAAGCAGTATACAGTATATACAGTATGGTAGGATTCTGTGGTAAAATTCTTTTTTTTTTCCGTCTTTGACCACCAGGACTTTCTTGTTAGCAACATTAACACCTCTGAATACTCTGCTGTCCCATGAAAGCAGCATTTGAATGCACATGGACACATTACTGTATACAATGTCATACATAACAAGCTCTGCATTACCATTTTTTTTAGGAACTCTCATACCTTATACATTACACAAGACAGAGAGAGGGAAAGGAAGACAGGTGGCCAGATGCTGACTGAAAAAAATGCAGTTTGTAGCACCTGCTGGTGAAACCATATCCAGGTATTTAGAGAAATCACATTTCTGAGCCTCACACGACACATTAGCCGCATTACTGTCGTGGTTCACACGGTACTCAGATTTCAGGCGTACAGTAATCCATTCAGACTGTGAGAACCATGGTGCCATTTCTTTAAGTGCACCAGACCACACAAGCATGCTGTCAAAAAGCTATTCAAGCAGAATTCATCATTAGAGACATCACTGAGTTATGAACATTTTTATTTTCACTACTTCTATTTGTCTCTGGTAGTTTAGCCATAGAGATATTATGCATCAATGCACAGTATAATCACACAAAACTTTAGAAATGTGGTTGTTTTTGTATGACTAATGCTTCTTATTCAGTTACTCATTTTAAAGCATATTAGTCAGTAACTACTAAGTAAATACTTATTCAATAATTACAGTCAAACTAATATTAAAGGTATGTATGACCTGGTTCTGGGAGGTCTTCATTTTTTTATTCAATCCGGTAAATGTTTTGTAAAAAAAAAATCCCATATTCCTCCCTCATGAAATTTCAGTGGGAAAAAAATGTCAGAGTTAATGTCACAAAATGTAAAATCCAGTTTAATATACAGGCAGTATAGTTCAATTTCTGGATGAGAATAAGGTATATTGATGTAAGGTTGTTGTTTTTTTGTTTTTTTTTGACAGAACACTTTATTTTTGACAGATAAAGAGTTTCTCAAGGGTTCTTTGGATAGTTAAGGACATATAGATAGAAAAAGAAAAAAACTTTCGTATCCTACTCACGCTCCTGAGTGTGTGTAAATTTCAGCATAAGAACACTAACTAATGTATGCTTCAGCTGATCTGCTTCAAATCATATCATTTGCATGGGTTACTTCACTTTTTTATATATGGATTACACTGCCAAGTTTGAATAGCTTATGTATTTCCATAACACACACAAATTTAATGATCTTTTTTCCTAAAACCCAGATGCTTTATATTAATCGCATTAATTAAAGAAATATTAACACATACACATACCTCCTATGACACATACTTTTATGACACACACTGCTTTTCCAACATGGCATCGGGGAGGGCGCATTAGTGTGCTAGAGATGTCTAGCCAACAGTCGCTGAGATACTTTGAATAAGATAAAATGGCAGTTTTTTGGTAGATCTTGGCCTTTCAGGTCCTGTTACACTGTCAAATAATATATATTTTTACTGATATAGACATGACTCAAAATAATGTTGACTTCTTCCTCTGAGAAAGTCTTTTTTGGCATTTAATCATTGTCATTTCAGTGCTGTGAGCTTTGCCTTTTATGAAGTTTTGTGGGCATCACTAAATGCAAATCACCTGTGCCATGCACACGCCTGGTAATTTATGGGTGACTGCCATTCAACAGCATACTCACGCGAGTACGAAGAAAATCAGTGTTTTCAAAACTTTTGTAAATCCGGCAGAAACTTTTAGTTAGGTTTGGCTTAAACATTTTCACACAACTTTAGTAAAAGATTGATAAATGAGGCCTAATATGTTTATTACATTTCTGATCTATATTCTGAAAAGATCATGTCATCTGCGTTTGTTAATTAATCCACCTAGTAAAAATCGTTCTGCCATCAGGTGGATTGCACTTCCGTTGACGTAGGTAGTGCAGCAGGTGGTGGGATTCGAAACGAGTAGCTCACGCAAAGAGGCGTGTCGCATTGCAGATGTTACATTTTAACATAGCTACATACCAATTGAAAACTTTTGCAAAACTCAGTAAGGAGTTGTTTTTTTCCTGAATGTTAAACTTTCCGGGCAACTACAAATAAAATCAAATAACACGGGCAAAAAATGCTTTGTCCACCCCCGTAAGAGTATACATCATCTGCCATAAAGCCAACTTGCCAACTTGCCTTAAAACATGTATATAAGTACTAAAGTTCCTCAAAACTCTCAACTTATTTAAACAAGCTCAAAACTCCAGAATTGTACGTGCCATACCAAAAATCTTGGCACAAATGACTTGTGATGTTTTCTGTAGAGAATTTGCTTGACGGTGAGAGACATCTAACCCACTCCCTCCATGCGACTCTGCTAAAGGCTGTGTTTTTCGGGGTCAGTGAACTTGTGTAAAAGGTCCCAGGCTGTTTATTAGTGGTGCTGGGTGTCAAAGAGAGAACAACTGGAAGGGTGAATCCCTTCTTCTCTCCATTCTCTGGTGCATCACTTTCCTGACTGAGCTTCTTATATTTCTGTCCATTGTCGGCTGAGAACCCACAAGCGGCCGGTGAGGTCTTAGTGTCTCTCTCTTTCTTTCTCTCTCTCTCTCTCTCTCTCTCTCTGTCTTTCTGTGTGAGGGTGTGATTTTGTGTGTGAGCCCAGGGGAAGTAGCATCCAATTGTGTTTGTCAAGCCTTCCATTCTTCATGTCATGGAGGACCTAATTCACTCTCTCTCTCTTTCTCTCTCTCTCTCTCTCTCTCTCTCCCTCTCTTTCGCAATGCTCGGGCTGTTTTCTGCTAAACTAAGACTGTCAGTTGGAAAACACACAGAAAAACTCCCCTGCAAACACTTCTCCCCGCTTGCTCGGCCGAATCCTCCTGGGCCTGTTATTCCTCGCAGCTCCGTCTTTATCTGCTGCTGAAGCGCTGACAGGCTGCCCAAGCAGAGCGGCGGCCATGACAGGCTTACGGCCGATGAGAAACCTCTGGTGTGGCGAAGACTTGGCTTTAGAGAGAACAAGCACGCGCAACCACTAAGCATCAAAGACCGAATCGCCTCGTTAATACTAACGACCCTGTATATAGAAGACCGGCAAGAGGTGTCAGATCACGGCTGTTCGCCCCCTCTCTGTTGCTTTATGCTATTAGAGCTGCAAAGCTAATGAGAGATGGCTACTTCTGACAAAATGCTATGAAGGGTATGACACGAGGTCCCATGGTGATGGCAAATGCATGAGTTATGCGCGTGTATGAGAGAGATAGAGACAAAGCGAAACTGGGCCAAAGATCTCTCATTAGGAGTTAGTGTTAGTTTAAACTCTTCTTTCAATGGGTTTTGTTCATACATACATACATAACAGGCACTGCTCACAATGTCAGCAAACACAGCAGCATGGATTAATATAATAGTTGAATATTTAAACTTCAGTATGTTTATGAGGGTTAACAATCTCAGCCACCTATATGCAAGTAGCTGTCAAGTAAAGTAACATTTGTTTGACTTTCCGCACTGCAGTACGGTCCAAAATTATATCAGATACCAGGAAGTGCTGTATTTTTTTTTCAACGCTTAAAAAAAAAAACCTTTAAATATTAAATCAAATAAAGTGATTCTACTTATTCAGAGACACGTTATTTACAGTAACCTTTAATAAAGTTACATGTCTTAAGTTAAATTTCTTTTAGGGAAATTTATTTGAGTGCGCAGATGGTCAAAGTGTGAAAAATACCATTGCACATTCTTTCCTAAAGTACATTACTAAAATTCCTAACCATGGAGCTGAAAATCCCAGTGGAAAAATCTGAGTTATTTGGGCTTTTCTTCTACATTTTTTTTTCATTTCCATTATTTGTTTATAATAATAATAATAATTTGTTAATTATAATTTGTATTTCTGGAACAGCTGACCTTTCTGTGCCTTTCAGAAATCCCACAATATATATATTTTTTTAATGCCATGAATTCCATTTACAACCCCTAGTATTGATATAATTAATTTAATCAATATGGCCTGCTATAGATCATTTACAGGTTAATACATAACCTGTATTACTTTTTCATAACTGTAATAATACAATAATTCTTGGCAATGCATTGCCACTCTTGAGCTGCACCCTATGTAATGAAGCATGTTCAATATTTCTCTCCCTCTATTCCCTCTACTTCCTGTTCCTCGTTTTTTGCAAACTTTGCATTTCCAGACTGATCTTGAGTAGTGTACATTAACATATCATTCCACTGCAAAATCCCAGCGATAGAGTGCTTCAAAGGCAACACCATCCGCGTTTGCCTAGCTCCGAGGTGAACGCGGTGAGCTCAGACAATAAAACCGGGGCCTGGAGGGGTCACGGCCCCTGTGCCTAGTGACAGCGCTATCCGGCGAGGATGCTTCGCTCGTGGAACGTGAACCTGAAACAATAGAGCGGGCGTTTCAGAGCCAGGAAACGGGTGCCACGGAGAGCGAGGTTTGTTTAGCTCTCGCCTCTCGGCTCTATTTGCTTACATTCCGGCATCCAGCGCAGATGCTGAGTGGCGTTTGGCCGTGTGAGAAATCTAAGATGTCCTCCGGCAGGGAGAAGAGGATCACTCGGGCTATCACGCAGGCCAAGTTTCAGACAGCTTGTTTAAGCTGGAAGAGAGACCTTCCCATTTTGGATATACTGCACCATGCTGTGTGTATTTACAAAGCATAAAATTGATTACAGAGGTTTCTGTTTATGAGAAGAGGCACTGAAGGTGGTTTATATGTGAGATGAAGTCTAGAGTTAGGCATTTTAAGTGTATCAATTGTTTTACAGTGCCATCAGGGTTACGGTAAAAACAGCATTAAAAGTCACACAGAATGATGCATCGCTTTATAGATGGCATGTTTGTGATATTTTGTTATACACAATCCCTCTCCACGGCATCGCCATTTACACACTTTCAAGTAGTTTACACGAATTACTGTGACAGATTTCCATGGTGGAATTCCACATACAGTATGAGGAACAGTATATGCTTTTACAAACATAACCTTTTCCATATATGTACTCTCATGTAACCATGAAGGAGTCATGTGCAAGTAGGAGCAAAAATTATTTCAGTCAGTGTGACTGCTCCAGACATTTCATGTTCATGTTGCAATTAGAATATATGAACTAACAGAAGGTGCTCTGTAAAATAGCAATTAAAAGTGCTAGGCTAATTTAGAAACAATTCAGTAAGTATGTAAGTGAGTAAGCTAATCACAAATTTGCAAGCTTTGCAAGATGGATGTCTACAATAGATGAAAATGTCCACAAATTATAGACATTTAGCCTAACTGCATTAGCCTAACTGATGAAAAACTTATTTCATATTCATATTTTGGCAATGGCAACAGTTTTTTGAATGACATTACATTATAAAATATTTAACATTATTATTATTAATAATTAATGATAATTATTAATAATTATATATACACTATTATTATTATTATTATTATTATTATTATTATTATTATTATTATTATTATTATTATTATTATTGAAACACTTTTTAAGTAAAAGTTCAGTATTTAATGAGTTAACTTTAAATAAGCAATCATTTTTAAATGAGCCAGTATATTTAACCAAATGAAGGACCCAAGAATAGGTCAACCATAACAGGTATGTTGTAATCTGTATTTAAAGGAACTGTTCCTAATGTAGTCTAAAACTCTATTCCCAGGTTTAAGGAGTTAAAAAAAAACCTCCCACTACCAATAGGCTTGTCTCAGAAGATGGGATATAATGCTTCCAAAAATCAGCAAGATATGTTGGAGCTAAACCATTCTGAGCTTTGAACATCTTAAGCAGGATTTTTTAGTCAATGTGAAACTTAATAGGCAGTCAGTGTAGCTTCAATGAGACCAGCAATAACCTGCTCTGACATTCTTTTCCTGGTAAGGGTTTGCATATGCCTTATTTTGGTGTTGTTTCAGGCAATTTTAGTTAGTTTAGCAACTTACTTGGGAATTAAAATGGTAAACCAGCATCTAGGATTAAACAAGAGTTATTAACGGTAGCTCTAGGTTTCCCCAAATGGCCAAGCTCTATGACAAACTTATTGTGGGCAGTGTACAAAGTAGTGTTTTATGAGAATTTAGGTGAAAGATGTTTCTATTCATCTGAGAGGTGCCACTGAATCTACCTAAACTAATTGTGTATCACCAATGTATAATTCAATTCAATTCACTTTTATTTGTATAGCGCTTTTAACGATGGACATTGTCACAAAGCAGCTTTACAGATATAAATGAATTCAGAAAATATACTGTAAATATGTGAATGTATCCTAATGAGCAAGCCAGAGGCAACAGTGGCAAGGCTTCTCTGTTCTGTCACCAAGGTGGTGGAATGAACTTCCCCTAGATGTCCGAACAGCTGAGTCACTGGCAGTCTTCAAACGACATCTAAAG
>CM075004.1:29686757-29698432 GCA_037576675.1 Pangasius sanitwongsei | reverse complement strand
CTCCAGTCGAACAGCTGCCAAATGCCAACTCAATACCTGATATCAACTCCAGACCTTTTATCTGCTTCATTTGTCTTCAAGTAACGAGGGAATGGACCGCACCTGGCCAATTAACTTCTTGTCAGTCAATTGTCCAAATACCTTTGAGCCCCTGAAAAAGGAGGTACTTTGCTTAAAATGGCTGTAATTCCTAAATGGTAAATGCCATATTTTAAAATAATTAAAATAAACCTGGAAGTCTACACTTCCTTCACATCTTGATCTGTTTTATTTTCAAATCCATTGTGGTGGTTTATAAATGCAAAATCACAAAAACTCTGTAATTGTCCAAATACTTCCGGACCTAACCGTATTTATCATTTATCATGTATCATATTTAATGTTCTATTCATTTTTTTTGATATTTTAAATAATATTTAATATATTATTATAAGTAGTATTAGCAACCACTTACTACTACTATTAACTACTAAACAATAAAAAGAATAATAAGAAAAAGAAAACATTTTTTAATAGAAAATAAGTTTCACTAAACTAAAAATATAGTTTTTTTCCCCCCATATATTTATATTTCATATGTTCGCAACTTTATGGAGGCATACATTAATAAATCTCTAACATTCATGAATGTAGCAATAAACTAATCTGTCTTTCCCTCTTATCTGGTAAAACCTCCACTAAAATAATCTCTAATAAAATATAAAGCTCACTAATATTTATTACAGAAAACACACATCTGCCTGTATAGTTCTGCTTGATTTCACCACTTTGTACACCATGCAGCATTTATTTCCAAAAATATGCTTTAATACCCATCAATGTATCCCATCACACTGAGTGAAAAGGAGTAATTAGGAGGATCTTCACAAGATGTGGATGTGTCTACATGTCTCAACACGCCAAGCACTTGCATGTGGGCTGTTTGGTTCAAAAGATCAATTATTTCCCATAATCCTCACCGCGTAAGAGCAATCTGCATTTTTTGGGGTCATTAAGGATATTCATGAACATAAAAATGGACCGGCTTTGGTGATGAATCAGCTAATGAAATAGTGTGAATGCAAAAAAATGTGAGGATTTATTTTTTTTATCAAGAAATAAATAAGTTAAGAGCGAGAACCAATTACATACAATGACTTTGTTCCAGGTTAAAATGGAGAACACATTTACAGTACATCTGTACAAACTAGCCATTCAGGACTGTCCAGGCATTTTGAAGAACTCCCGAGTGAGAGCTTAATCCAGGCCTTGACTGACAGTTTGTCAGAGCACCGGCTGGCTTTATGCGGTTATTACAAGCATTTCCCTGTCTATGGGACTCTGGATTACTCGAGATTATGTTGTAATCTCTCTAATCCTCATTGCTTTAAGATTTCAGTCAAAATACTGAACAGTAAAGTAGCAATCATTTGTGGTCTTCAGTGTGTTATAAGTGTAGCTCCACTTGCCGTGTGTCTCCAGCATGTTTATTCAGAAGAAAATTAACCAATGGTGTGGATTTTCCCTTCACTCAAAAAGACCAGCATTAAATGGGTCATTCTCAAAATATGGTCACTTTCTGACCAGAAAAAAATGTTCAAAATTTGAATTATGTTTTCATATTCTATATGAATGAATAGCAAACATTCCTGATTTTTAATGTGGTGCTGTTACTTTCAGTCACTGGAGTTGCTTGTCATTGGTGTCATAAGCACAGGTGACAGTAACACCAGTGTCAAATTTCCATTTCAGATGTATTTTCCAAGATGGCGTCAATAAATTATTCTATTAATTATTCTTTTTTAGGTAAAGGATATTTTACAGGAAAACTGAATGGTGTAACTCAATTGACACATCTAATTTTTTACAAGAAAAAATAAAATTAAACAAGTAAATTAATAACTTACAGAGTGTGGAGGGAAACTCTACTGGTGCTGGATAAAATGGCCACTCATTCTTCTAAACTCTGACCCTGGAACCATTTATCCACAACTTTTTTTTTTTTTTTTTTGTGATTTCAAAATACAGGTTTTTAAAATAACTAACACCAATGACATGACATGAAGGGGAATGTTCTTTTAAATGAGTTATATTATTAAAAACTGCTAGTTTACATATTTGATAGATGTCAAAATTTCAAAAATATACACCATAATAAAGAATCAAACTTATTTTTTTTTTGCTTAGGAACCTTTAAAGTTACACAGTGATGTCTGTTAATATGTCTTGAACACTGTGTCTTGACCATACTCTGCGACTGGCTCAATATAGAGATGCCAACTGAAATCTTAACAGACATGGAGAAATCTCCAGTTTGAGAACAATGTGGAAAAAAACAAACATTTAGCTGGAATTTCTCTTCAGCTCATCTTCACTCAGCCAGCACCATTCTCCCCGAAGCTACAGGAAGTAGATGGGTAGTGTGTGTAAAGGGCGAAACGTCATAGTGTGTAAAGTGTGCGCATGAGAGTGTCTTTGTCCGTGTTCAGAGTGCGAGAAGCATGTGGATGGGATTGTAAGTGGAGGATATGTTGTCTCATCGCTGAAGGCCACTAGTGTCTCACACACTCACAACGTTAATGGGAGCTGAAATAGGCGTGATAGGATTCTTCATCAGAGCGCTGGCGAAAGCAGCCAAACAAAACGCACTACTCCATTTCAGCTCAGCCTCTGTGTAGTTCTATGACCTCGACTTGGCCCATGTAGAACAATTTAGCTATTTCTATGGACATAGTGTCAATGGAGGTGAAACAGTATGTGTCAGTGCTTCCTTTTCGCAAACTGCGTAGCATAGGGCCAATAATTTCATCATGAATTGATTGTTATTTATTATTGTGTTAAAGAGCATGCTAGAATCTACCTGAGGTCAAACTGCAATAGTATTATCAACACTATTATCGTTGTCTCATCATCAGTACCGAGCTAGCATTAAACCAATGTACTAATAGCAACATTATCCAAGTGGCAATAACGATTGAATAGATATTAGAGAAATAAATGAAAAATCATCTTGAGTGTGATATTAAAGAACTAAATTGAATTTCCTTACTAGTTACAGGTTACTAGCTAACAAGTCTGCCTATGTTAGTCAGCCTAGTTGGCTATGATATCTAGCAAGTTAAACAAACTCAAATTTTAGGTGGGATGTGGAGCTGGATAAAGTGAGCTTGTATGTTCTTAACTAGCTAATACACACCATGATATGTTAGCAAGCTAGCTACAGAATGCTCTCTGCACTGCAGGTCCTGAATATTAGCTATGGGAAAGTCACAGGATGAATATCATACAACATGGTTTAAGCTAATGCTAGTTCTTTGCTTTTCATCTGAAACTTTTGATACAGAGAGCTAGCCTGATTGAAACAAGTAAACTTAGAGCCTATTTCAAGACATGCTTTTTGTGACATTAACATCTGTACCAGATATTAATAGTGTAACTATTACTGATTTATTTATTATATACCAGTATATCATCATGATCCTAACCTATATTTTTCATTCATTTATTATTATTATTATTTTATTATATTTAGGAGAAAAAAGATGGTGAATCCATGCATTTTTTTTTCCAGAAAATATAAACTGAACACCTATCACTTTCATCATCATATAACCTCTGAATGGGGACATGCAGCCAGGAGAAACTGGGTTACCATGTGACCCTGGCAGTGTCCCTTATTTCCAGAAACCCCACAGCACATGACCCCTCTGCCTCAGCCTCTAGGACAGGAATGATGGTCAAAGTGCACAGGAAGCCTAGAGACGTGATCACAAGCAGGCTTAGTCAAAGCACACATGTCCTTTGCTATTGCTCATGGCTTAGGTCCAGTCCGGACACGATGTCATTCCTAATGTTTCAGAACTGAAGTTGAAGGCAGAGAGGGCTTGGAAGATATGGAGGTTTAGGAATAATAAACTTATCATACTTTTCAGAGCATTTCTGGGTTTATGGCATTGATTACATTTATGTACATCTGACTTTCTTCTGAAATGGACAGGAAAAAAAAAATCAAAAATATACAGAGGTGACATTGAGGTGACATTGAGTTGACGGAAGGTGACATTGAGTTGATGGAAGGTGGACATTTTTATGACTCCACATTTTTATATTCTTATAACTCTTGGCTTCAATATATTAATTCATGTCCACACCTCAGAGGCTATAAATTTCCCACACTACATTTTTGTCAGATGTAATATCTTAGGTCTTGCAATGTCTAAATGAGAAGAGCACTTTGTTTCTGGAATGTTCTGGGGTCAGAGACTCAAAGCCGATGTTTCACTCCTCTAGGTCTAAACATGGAGACGTTTCAGCGTTTTGTAAGACTTTGTTTAAACTGCGATTTCAACACTTTGAGAACCTAGTGAGCGATGCCGTCGTGAGATTTAGACCTCACTGACAATATAACGGTATTTCATGAGTTTACACAAGGTTCCATACACACATGCCATAACACAGAAATATTTTGTCAATAGGCATATACAAAACACTTTTTAGGTTGAGCACTTTTAAAAACAATGGGTTCTAAAAATCCACTGGAAGCCGAATGCTCCGGCCAAGATGTTTACACGGGTTCAGCTGGTGCCGTCGGACCTACCTTCAGGCCGAAACCTGCGTCTGAGGACAAATAAACAGGAAGAAGGCCAGGCGGCTGGGAGAGAAGTGCTGTATTTATTGAAGCTCTTTCAGACTTGGGCTCATTCCAATCTGCTGAAATAAACTGCACATTTATTAAGAGACACTTGCTATGTGATACACCAATTAATCTCATACGTCAATGGAAAGTGTTTTTTTTTTTCCTCTAGGTTTTCAACCATCTTTTTTTTTCCTTTTCACTTTCATTTAACTAGGCCTCCACTTGAAAGACTGGAGTTACATGCGCTTAGGAGTTTATAATTGCACATTAGTTCAGTTCCATAGTTTCAAAGGAAGACTGGATAAATACTTCCTTATCATATCCTAATTCAGCCTAATTCAATTGGGTGAAGAAATCAAATAAATGACATAAAAAGGGCATTTTTAATAAGACAGCTCAGACAATGAGAGGGGGTGACTGAGCAAACCAATAGGCATGTAATCACAAAAGCAATATGAAAATCATCTTGGTGAATAAAAGTGTGTTTGGTTTTTTATTACTGTTAAATTAGAATTTGTAAAAATTACCTTCATTTATTCCATTGAATCTACTCACATTAATCCATTTGTGCCCAAATATTTTCCTATGCACATTGATTTACTACCAGTGATCCAATTTAAATTAGTTCAGTATCAATCTTACATTTCATTTTTATGCTTAAGGAAAAACTGGATTTAAATACCTGGCAACTTTAGGTGTCAGTGACCAAATAGCTGGTAAGTGCACAAGCACCTTAATTAAAGTAGGACAAAGTAACTCAATGGACTACAGCATATTTTTGATAAAAACTGGATTGTAATTGTGAAAAAAAAAACATTTGTAGTACTTAAAAATATCATTAAGTGTTTTTTTCACACAAATAGCATTCATATGATGTGCAAGGTAAATCACACTTTACTTCACATTTGGTTAAGAATCTATCATATACTATGACTCATTGATTCAGAAGTTACGATGGTGCCTCATCCAAAACTACAGCTGGGAAATTTATGAAAGACAGACATATGGACCCAGACAGAGCAGCCTCATTTTTCCAAAGAAATACACCAAAGACAGGAGCCATGCAACAACAGAAACCACACAAGTGCATTTTCATGTGGCCGCGATTACACAGTCAATCATACGAGCAATGGCCATCATGAATCTGAATCAGACTGGACTGGAATTGACACTTGGCAACACTGAGAGCTCAGGAACAAGTGCTACATCCAAAACCACACACTAAATAGTAAATATTTAGTATAGTAGTATGTGGTTTGGGATGCCATGAAAGCTCCCGAAGTCAAGCAGGAACACTGTTGGTTCCTCGGAAAATCAAGAAGATTTCTAGTGTTTTCCTATGAACAGTATACTGTAGTTATACTATGGGATGAAATACCATACCTCCAAGACTACTGTGCAACACACTGGACAATTCAAGACTTGAATGTTGAGACTACAGTAGTGGCACTGAGGTCCATCAGTTCACAAGCAAGTCTACTATCTCTCTAGATCTTCACTCATCGTTTTTGCTGATGCCACCGACCACTGCTGCAAAAATGATGATATCTATTGTTGGATGCCTAGTGGTGGCTCAACAGAATAAAAAACAGTGGAAACAACTCTGGGGGACACTGGTACTCAATGTCGAGGTAATGCATATTGTTGAGATCATAGCTGCCTGAGGTCTGTCAGTCAGGATCCAGTAGCAAAGGGAGATATTTGGACCCAACAGGCTCAGTGGGGTCCCACATAAAACTCTAAAACCTGCTGGGGATGGTTCCACATGGATACTCTAAAATTGCTGGGGATGGTTCAACATAGATACTCTAAAGATTGCTGGGGATGGTCCCTCATGGATATACTATGGATTGCTGGGGATGATCCCACATGGATACCCTAAGGATTGCTATGGATGGTCCCATATGGATACACTAAAGATTGCTGGGGATGATCCTATATGGTTACACTAAAGATTGATGGCGATGGTTCAACGTAGATTGGTAGTCTAAAAATTGCTAGAGATGGTCCCACATGGATACCATAAAGTTTGCTGGGGATGGTCCCACATGGATACCCTACAAATTGCTGTGGTATTTGTGTTTTCAGTGGTCCTGCAATTCAGGATCATATCTGCAGTGAAACAAGAAAGAAGATATGACTCTATGAAAGCATTAAAACCATTAGATCCTGACCATTAGGCCAATTCCCATTAAGAGGTGAAGCAACATCCACACACAGTATGATGTTATGACCTGGTTGTCATGTGATGGTGCTGCATGACATAACATTAACACAATGTTGCAAATGAAAGCCTATGAATGGCTCCACGGCTAGTTTATGACTGTACCTAGATGTACAAGCCTTACTTTGAGGCAAGCAAATGGCAGATTTTTTTTCACAAACATTAAATAAACGCTGCAAAAATGGGAAAAGAGGTCATAAAATCTAGCTCTTTTGCAGTATAAACAGGTTTGTATATATAAACAGGTTCCCTAGCATGTACAAACACGAGCATGAGGACTTCAGCTGCATCACTTCAGCTCATGAAGCGCAAAAATGCTGTAAGCAAGTGTGTTTATTCCAACTTTTAAACACTCCAATATTTCATAAAGGGAACTGTTGATATCAGGTATGATCGATTTACCTCATTTATACAAAAGTGAAATATGAAGCAAAGTCTGACTCAAATATTTGCAGTCGGAGGTTTCATATGTATGGAAGTCCAGAAAGGTTACTCATTATTGCTTTTTTTCCTGGTCTCTTGAAATAACTGAAAAAAATATTGTAGTAAGATAACAAACTGAACTACTATAGGCTTCAATATGAAATCTGGTCAAATGAGGACATCTGAAAAAGTGACAACCTTTAAAGCACTGGTCAATAGGCAATAACAGCTGTAAAATATGTAAGGAATAAAAAATTTCAGGATGTGCTGTTATCGCAAAATAATCAATGATCAGTGAAGAAGCAGAGTTACTGTAACCATCCCAAAGTTGATTATTTTTCAATAACAATGTGGATTGAAGTGCTTTTTGCACAGTACTGAACACACACACACACACACACACACACACCAGGAGCAGTGTTGCAGCGTTGCCTTTTGTTGCTGCAGCGCCCAGGGAGCAGTTGGGGGTTCGGTGCCTTGCTCAAGGGTCTCACCTCAGTCGTGGTATTGAAGGTGGTAGAGAGCGCTGGTTATTCACTCCCCCTACCTACAATCCCTGCCGGACCTGAGACTCAAACCCACAACCTTCAGGTTACAAGTTTGATTCGCTAACCATTAGGCCATGACTGCCCCCAGATGTTAAATTAATTTCATTAATATAATTAATATAAAGCTCTAACCTATTAGAGCTGCTGTTTTAGAAAATTGATCAACCTTGTGACCAATCAGAATCAAGAATTCAACAGGACTGTGGTATAATAGTCAGATAGCAACAGTGATGACAACAACAAAATCTTGTTCAATTCATTTCACCTGGCAATTATCCAAAAACTATGCTAGCGACAGTAGCTAATATTAACTCTATCTTTTCAAGGCTGTTTGTTATGATGTCAGTCAATCAATTGATCAATCAATCAATCAATAAAAACAGAAGAAAAATAGAAACAAAATGGTCTGATTTCTTCAACGTCTTAACTGTAATCATGAGGAACACTGTTGTTGATATTTCATTTAGCCAAAAATTAGCGTTTCTTTTTAGCTCTGTGAATAATTAGACTTATTTACTTTTGCGTTTTCGCCATAACGTACATGTCGGATGTGTTCATTATGTTTTGTCACGTTTAGAAAACAAACATTGCTTGATTATTAATCACGAGTTAACAGAGGCATCTGAAATTAGTGACAGAAACACACTTGATTACTGTAATTACTGCCAGCAGTGAATATTTGTGGAATAAAATGACGTGTATATTTTTTGGGAATTCAGTTTATATTTTGCCCGGGAAACATGGAGATGGCTTTCTGAGTGTGTATCCTTACAACTTTCTGTGTGTGTGTGTGTGTGTGTGTGTACATACATGTTGTACATAATATTAAGAATATTTAAGTGCAAGGGAAAGAAAGACAGATGCATAATGCTTGATTGTGTGTGAAAAGCTGAGTGCTTTCTGGTCTTAGATGTTTCATGGCCCCAAATAACTTAAGGTTTTCTGAAAGTCTTTCTCTCGCTCTCTCACTCACTCACTCACACATACACACACACCGCCTCTCATGTCAGGGAGGGCTCATGGCTCATGGGATTAAAATCACTCTCTTAAACTCCCCCCCATTTAAAACATGATGATGGCCTTTTTGAAGGGATCAGACCAAGCCAGGACAACCACATTATCAAAGCAATTTAGCCGTTTGGGACTTGACGGAGAAATCCAGCACTATTTCAACTTAATACTATATGCAGAGGGATGAAACCTAGATTCATCTAGGCGTAGGTACTTAAGGAGAAATTGTGTAAAGGGGCTCAAGTGGCCTGGGTGACATCGATAGAATTAAATCAGTCAAGAGGGGTAAAAAAATATCTCTGTGTATATGTGTAATTTAAATCTTGAATTTAAATTGCATATTAAACTGTAATTTAAGCACTTCGTTACTTAAGTATAGTCCGTTTCAGAGTGACCTAATACTTTGAACTTAGGAATATTAGGCAGAGAAGCAGGAGGTGAGCTGGAAACTGGATGCACACTGTGTATCCACAGAGTATTGAGAAGGAATAGGACAAAACAGCCCACCTCACCAGCGCCAGTGTTCCCAGTTCGATCCTGAGCTTCGGTTACTGTCATTTTCTCTCCATATCACTTGGATTTCCTAAAGATTTTCTGGCTTCTTCCCACCTGGAATGGCTGCTCTAAATTGTCCCTTGGTGTGAATGATTGTATGAATATTTATGTGAATGTGTTCATCCATTCATCTTCGGTATTCCCGGGAACACTGAGTTTAAGGCGGGAAGATATCCAAGATGCAACGCCAGATCATCTAAGGGCGCGTAAATCTAATTTTTTGACAGATTTTTGACTATGGAAGCAAGGGAGGAAGCAATAGGTAGGTGAACTGGAAATGGGCTCCACACATTAAGAGGAAACATGGTGTGTAGGTGAACAGGGAACAGGATACACACGTTGCTGTGACTGATGATCAGAAAATCCCCACTCAGTAATTTGTGCATAACTCGCAGAGTGGAGTGTAAATGTCACGTATCGATTCGAGCGGGCCGTCCCGTATTGACATTCTCTCCACTTACCGACGCATGCTTTCGTGTGTGTGTGCGTGTATGTGTTTGTGTGTGCAAGAGTCGGGCAGTCAGTCAAGCAGCTAAAGATGTGCCAGGAATACACACACACAAACAGAGGATGATTTTCTCACTTTCTGGGAAGTGCCAGGCAACTGAAATTGATCCCTATCATTCTTTAAACAGATGTGGTGTTGCAAGCAGTGTAGTGTATCTGTATAATGCAGCGCTCGTGCCTAAATATGCACACAAAGCTCCACGATATAATCAATGATATGTAAATAAAAACGCCACTCTTGGTCTAGAAAACTGTTTCTGATTTTGACTCCAGCGTCTTATTTTTTAACATTTCGCAAATGTAGTGTTGCGATACACTGACAAGCAGCACAGCGGTTTATGGAACTGTTAGTGTTTGTATGGAGGAATGAATCAGCCAACCACTAGTGTTACACAATATTTAAAGTGCTTTATGAGCACAGATAAGAATTTCAATTCCTAAACCCATTCCCACACTCCCTTGGGCCTCAAGTATTGTCTTCAAATTAGCCACAGATTCTCAAATTTTTTTTAAAGATTTTTGAAAAAAAAAAATTACAGACACCTTTTGTGATCATAGCACAGACCCTCTAAGATGCTTTGCCACCACGGTGAACCACAGTGCTCCAAAACCCCAATTACTTCTTACCGTAGACATCTCAAAACTGAGAAGCTACATCCTACTAGATCAGCCAAACTGTCATCAGTCCTCATCCTCCTCAACCTTTCAGCAGCCTTTGACACAGTGAACCACAAGACTCTCTTCTCCACCCTCATGAGTCTTGGAATTCATGGTGCAGCTTGGCAATGGTTTGCTTCCTACTTGGAAGGTCAGTCATATGAGGTGACGTGGAGGGGATCCACATCTGCTCCCCGAAAACTATCCACTGGTGTCTCACAAGGCTCAGTACTGCATGTCCAGCAGACATTTCATCATGGATGACAGCTCATCAGCTGAAACTTAATCCCAGAAAAACTGAACTGCTTTTCATCCCAGGTGATTCATCCCCATGTCAGGATCTGCCTGGACAACTCTCAGATCTCACCTTCAGTTGCTGCAAACAACCTTGGGTTAACCATGGACAATCTAATGTCCTTTTCTTCTCACATTGCTAATCTGACATTCTCATGCCGATTTCACCTTTATAACATCAGAAGGATTTGTCAATTTCTATCCACACAGGCCACCCAGGTGCTTGTTCAGCCCCTTGTCATATCAGGACTGGACTACTGCAACTCGCTACTGGCAGGTCTGCCTCGGAGAGCCAGTCAACCTCTGCAACTGATCCAAAATGCAGCTGCGTGACTGGTTTTCAACCAGTTCTCCCACAACACCCCATTGCTACACTCCCTCCACTGGCTTCCTGTAGCTGCCCACATCAGATTTAAAACACTGATGCTTGCCTACAAAGCCAAAAATAGACCAGCACTCACTTACCTCAAAACATAGCGTTGCTTATGCTTATGAATATATAATTTTTGTTCATATTTATAACTCCAAAGAGAAAAGATATTATGTGTAAATTTGAAGTAGATATATGCATTGGAAGTATAAATAACTAAAACAAAAAATGTCTGAATACTTATTTTCCCTCACTGTACATTCACGTCTGCGAACAAGTTATACATTATAGCAGCTATAAACAGTCGTTCCCTCACAAGCCTTCTTTTCTCTCTCTCCTGGAAAAAAAAAAAATATATATATATATATATATATATATATATATATATATATATATATATATACACAGACATACAGTCAGGTCCATAAAAATTAGAGGGACTCTATTGAAACACAGCTGAGCTAGAATATG
>CM075004.1:29662209-29686657 GCA_037576675.1 Pangasius sanitwongsei | reverse complement strand
TATATATATATATATATATATATATATATATATATATATATATATATATATATATATATATATATATATAATTATTTAGTTATTTATTTAGCAGGCAGGTCCTTTATTTTCATGGGGCCCCAAATGGTGGAATACCCTTTCTCAATCTTTCCATGACTGCATTGTATTACTTCTTTCATTTCTCTTTCATTTCTAAAAACATTTCTCTTCTCAAGGTATTAGTCTTCTCTTTCTTATTCCTTATTGCTTCCCCCCCTTTTTCTAGATGTTATTATGTGTTATATACTTTTAAAGTTGCCTTAGGTGTTTTATAAATTGAACACATGAATAAATTAATTAATAACTCTCACAGCAATACACAGAACAAATACAGAAACTATGTAAACAGCCAACAACAATAATCCAATGGGGAGATTATGCACTATGTCGCCAGTGGACACCTGACCATCGCATACCACGGTTGCCACAATGTTGGAAGCACACAATTTTCTAGAATGTCTTTGTATGCTTTAACATTAAGATTTCCTTTAACTGAAACTAAGGGGCCCAAACCAGTTCCAGCATGACCATGCCCCTGTCCACAAAGATATGGTTTGCCAAGGTTGGCCTGGAAGAACTCCACCGGTCTGCATAGAGCCCTGACCTCAACCCCACTGAGCACCTTTGGGATTAATTAAATCCCCCAGGAAGAGCTGGAATCTTTGACTAAGGATAGAGATGTCTGGGCTGACGACCTCTGTCTACTGCCAGCACAATTTAAAAAAAATGTATGTGTTACAAAGGATGAGAGTGCAAATTGAGAAATACAATAAATAAGCATAATAAATATTAAACACATGTTTTAGCATGTCCTGCACAGCTGATGCTCAATCTATGTATATAGGTAATTATATTGTACAGTAGAGGAAAGAAGTTGCTTTGGTGACCACGGTGACATTGTATCAAGATTAAGAATGTTCTTTAAGGCCCATTCGTGATTTTGATGGCCTCTGGAAAGAAACAGATACTTGAGAGAAAGCAATGATTTTCTTTCCAGCCCTGAGGACTATCTCTGAGGACTTCTTTCCAGCCCTGACTATCCTCTGTAACCTGATTTTGTCTTGTTGGATGGCTGAGCCAAATAGTGATAGATGAGCAAAGAACAGACTCAGTAATGGCTCTGTCAAACTGGATCAGCAGCTCTTTTGGAAGATGGTACTTTCTTAATTGTCACAAGAAGTGTGTCCTTCTGTTGTACCTTTTTTGAGATGGAGACTATGCTAGTCTCCCACTTCAGGCCTTGACTGAGAGTAGTTCTCATGAACCTGAAAGACTTCCTGAAAGGTTGACACAATGCTTTAAAATGGGAAGGGAGCTGGGAGATTATTTCTGAAGTCTACTGCCATCTCTGCAGTTTTAAGGATATACAGCTCCAGGTTGTTATGAATGCACCAGAGGATAAGCTGGTCAACTACCCTTCTATATGACTCATTACAGTCACAATTAAGGTCAATGACAGTCATGTAATCCAGACTTGAATTTGAAGCTTGAACACACCAGTGCTGAGTGTACAGGTTCTAGACATGAATTTCCCCAGCCTCATCTGCTGTTTCCTGTCTGTCAGCAAGTTGGCAGGTAGAGGCTGGCATGGTGAGCTCTTATGGTGATCACGGTGTTGCAATTCAAAATGCAGTCCAGTGCTGACTTCATCATCCACTGACCTATTTGCATTGTAGGTGAACTGAAGGGGATCCACAGTGGGCCTGTTATGTCTTTCAGGTTGGCCAACACCAGTCTCTCAAAGGATTTCATGACCACAAATGTCAATGTTACAGGCCTGTAGTCACTTAGTCCTATCATCAAATGTTTTGGGTACTGAGTGTGGAACATTTGAAACAAGATGGAACCACATCCAGTTCTAGTGATCTGTTGTGAAGATCTTTGTGAAGATGGGGACCAGCTGGTCTGCACAAACTTTCAGACAGGAGGGTAAGGCCCTGACTGGACCCAGAAATTGCCTGAAAAAGAGCTGCTGCACATCTTTGACACAGATATTCAGTGCATGTTGAGTGGCAGTAGGGGTGAGTGAGAGAATGGAGGCAGTGTTGTTAATTCAAAGGTGATTGAGTTAAATGAGTTACATACAAGGTGTGTAAGCTTGGGCTTTTCAAGCCTGCAGTAAAACTCATTCAATGTGTCACCCAGTCATCATCAAAGTGGGGGGGGCTTGTAGATGGTTTGAATTCAAATTCGAGGGGTTGAAGGCCTTTCCACACGACCACAGGGTTATTAGTAATTTAGCTACTGAACAGGAATATCTGCAATTCTGTATGCTGCCTCCTTGGCCTGATGAAGCTGCTTAAGTTTGGCCGTAAACAATGGTTTGTCCTTGCTGAATTTCTTGTGGGTCCTAGTGCAGGCACACATCCTGACAAAAACTGATGTAAGAGACCATGTCATCTAGGTCAGTAGCAGCAGTTACAAAAAACTCTAGTCAAATTCATCAAAGCAGTAACCTGTAACTCCAGGTTTACCTGTCTAGTACATCTCTTCACGGTGGTAACCACTGGCTTAACAGATTTTAGTTTCTGCTTATAAGTACGAAACGTGAACTGGAGAGTGATCAAAAAGCTGCATGGGGGATAGAGCAGTAGGCATCTATTAAAAACAGTATAGCAGTGGTCCAGAATGTTTTGCACCTGGAGGGACACTTCATAAACTGTCTGTATTTAGATGACTGTGGCTTGCTTTATTAAAGACCCTCATAATAATAACAAAAAGAGTACCTGAGTTATTCTGCCTCTATACAGGTAATTTGGTTGCTCGGGTATTGAAGTGCCTTCCTTACACAGGCATAAGGTGAGATGTAAATATTTAGCAGGATATATTTAACAGAAAGGTTTACAATTGATGAAAAATGCTTCCAGATAAGGCTGACATATTTTCTTTAGAATTGTAATGCCTTTATATTCCACCATCACTGGTCCTAAAGACATAGTCTGAGGATGTAATTGAGAATATGGCTCAGAAAGGTTTATCTTCCTCAAAAAAAAAAAAAAATGAAATCCTGGAAGTGCATATATCTGAAAGAGGCATACAATATCAACCCTCTGCAATTTAATGTACTCCCTTTTCTTTTTTTGTTTAAAACTGGGTAGATGAGTGTTGGTATACGTTAATGGTTTTTACACAAATATTGTGACTTAGTTTGGATTTTTCTACTTTGAAAACATTTTTTGAACATGCAGAATTAAGCAATAAAGGTATTTAGCAATTTTTTTTCCCACAAAAATGCAGGGACCTCCTGGATCATCTGAAGGTGGAGGCACCAAGGTAAGTTATGGTTAATTTGGCAGCTTTTACAACATTTAAACAGGTTTCTTGGATTACGTACTGCATGGTGTGTCACAGGTCTTCTCTTGAGATCTATTAATCTACTGAGATCTACTGAGATCAAGTGAATATTAACTTGACTTTTTTTTTTTAAAGCTTTGGTGCATATGAATTTCTGGTTAACAGTTAACAATGGAAAAAAAAGAAAAACATGGTTACTGAATCAAGGAGAAAATGCTTTACACTATCTGTATTGTGTGAGGTGCAACCTGGCAGTGTCGGATGGACCGAAACATAATGTCCCAGAGGTGTTCTATTGGATTTAGGTCAGGTGAACGTGGGGGCCATTCAATGGTATCAACTCCTTCATCCTCCAGGAACTGCCTGCATACTCTCACCAGGGTCTGACAATGGGTCCAAGGATTTCATCCTGATACCTAATGGCAGTCAGGGTGCCGTTGTCTAGCCTGTAGAGGTCTGTGCGTCCCTCCATGGATATGCCTCCCCAGACCATCACTGACCCACCACCAAACTGGTCATGCTGAACGATGTTACAGGCAGCATAACGTTCTCCACAGCTTCTCCAGACCCTTTCACGTCTGTCACATGTGCTCAGGGTGCTCTCATCTGTGAAAAGCACAGGGTGCCAGTGGCGGACCTACCAATTCTGGTGTTCAATGGCAAATGGCAATCGAGCTCCACAGTGCCGGGCAGTGAGCACAGGGCCCACTAGAGGACGTCAGGCCCTCAGGCCACCCTCATGAAGTCTGTTTCTGATCGTTTGGTCAGAGACATTCACACCAGTGGCCTGCTGGAGGTCATTTTGTCAGGCTCTGGCAGTGCTCATCCTGTTCCTCCTTGCACAAAGGAGCAGATACTGATCCTGCTGATGGGTTAAGGACCTTCTACGGCCCTGTCCAGCTCTCCTAGAGTAACTGTCTGTCTCCTAGAATCTCCTCCATACTCTTGAGACTGTGCTGGGAGACACAGCAAACCTTCTGGCAATGGCACGTATTGATGTGCCATCCTGGAGGAGTTGGACTGCCTGTGCAACCTCTGTAGGGTCCAGGTATCGCCTCATGCTACCAGTAGTGACACTGACCCTAGCCAAATGCAAAACTAGTGAAAAACAGTCAGAAAAGATGAGTAGGAAAAAAATGTCAGTGGCCTCCACATGTAAAACCATTCCTGTTTTGGGGGTCATCTCATTGTTGCCCATCTAGTGCATCACCAAAGCAGATGAAACTGATTAACAACCCCCTCTGCTACTTAACTGACCAGATCAATATCCTAGGAGTTTAACTGACTTGATGCTATGCTCTGATTAAAAAGCGTTCCTTTAATTTTTTTTGAGCAGTATATATATATATATATATATATAAGTCCATATATCCATCATGCAAAACCTTATGATCAATTTTGTCTGAACACGAAACTATGTACAAAGCATAAACAAAGATCATTTGTACCAAACATTGTCAATAGCACACATTTGCTTATATTTAAATAGGGATCTAGAAATAGTGCAATATTTAAGATATTGAATATTTCTTTGTTTAAAATGTGGTCTCAGACTTTTGGACCCCAATGTATGTATGTATGTGTGTATTTATATGTATACGTATATATAGATAGATAGTTATGAAATGTGGTTCAATTTCAAACAGACACCCTCCTGGACAAGGCATCTGTGCCCAAGTTGTGTGACTGTAGGTGACACGTCCCCTGCACGTCACCTAGCCTTGCTGGTTATTACTACTGACGTGTGCTCGCTGTGTACCTTCCCAGTCCCCCATCAGCTCGATACGACCTGGCAGGGCTACACACACACATGCTCCTGACAGAACCCTCACAGCAGGACAGTAACAGGAGGGACACATTGTCAGTCGCCCCAAACCTCTGCTCTCTGCCATGGCTGCAATGTCACCACACACACACACACACACACACACAGCTCTGCCGAGAGTCAGTCCATGAGGTGAGCCCAAACACAGCCTCTCATCTTTTCTAGCTACAAGGTGAGTTTTGCCTGCCGTCATCGCTTAGCTTCTGTTTGAGCTTACACAGGTTTGGCACAGCAGAGCTATTTTCTCTTTCGCCCTCTCTCTCTCTCTCTCTCTCACACACACACACACACACATACACACAGCATGACCTGAGGAAGTGAATAAATCATCTCTCACACCCTCTCACACTCTCTTTCCTCCACATGCTGTTTATCAGACATAGCTTTGCTAAAGTGGTGCTTTAACATGAGTGTTTACAGAAGGTGTGTGTGACCCTGTGCTGTCATACACACACAAATACACACAGTGTGAGGCAGGTAATGCATTAGCTCCTGCCTGGAAGCTGTTTGACTCCTCTGTTGTAGCTGTGTGAAATTGCCCGCTCTTTTTGCTTGGTTGGCTAGCACAGCACCGCTGCCAGCTGGGAATGTTTGTACACAGTATGGCTGTTTTTGTTTTTTTTCTGTGAAGAAAAATTGTTAGCTAAAATTTTCTCTATACAAAATGCATGCTAGCCTTCAGAGAAATTTAGCTAGCAACACAGCAAGCTCTAGAGGAAAACTAAATTAGCTACATGGAATCTTAGCTTCACTACAATCGTAGCTTGTAGTGTCTCTGAAGTAGTCTCAGTGTAGTCATGCTATTTCTCCATTTATCTGGTAGGATAACTAGCTACATTTCTCTGAAGGTTGTAGTTTTAATGTACTTAAGTTACTTTTGTTGTGTAACATGTAGTTCAGCTAGATAAATTTCTCTGATGGATGTAATTTCACTCTAGTTAAGTGACTTTTGCCATGTAACTTAGGCTGTGTCCGAATATCCCTACTACCCTGCTATACAGTAGGCAAAAAACAGTGCACCAAAGGAGAAGCATGTCTGAATTCTCAGTATTCATAAAACAGTAGGCAAGAAGTACCCGGATGAACTACTGCTTCTGCCAAGATTCTGCAGTATGGAAGCAATGGATGCCACAAGGATGGATCCCATAATGCACAAGGACTGGCACGGAAGAGCTTTCAGAATCAAAAATGGCAGAAGGCAGCGTGTGGGCTCTTTTTTAGTGTAAGTGCTATAGGTATTAAACATTGTTCCTTGTTCCTTGTGGTTAAACTGTAATTGTTTAACAACAACTGAGTAAATTGTTAACTTGTTGCTGTAATCTGGCGGGCTCTTTAAGTTTTTGCGGTTACTGTGACATCATAGGTCACGTGAGAATGCCAACATGGCGGATATAGTATGTCCGGATTGTATGTATATAGTATGTCCGGCCGAGCAGTAAGTACTGAATAGAATGCAGTACGTACTGTCACAGTATGTGATTTCGGACGCAGCCTTATAGTGTCACTAGCTAGATTTTTCTGAACAATGTTGTTCCAATGTAGCTAATCTACCTTTCCTGTGTAGTTTGTAGTGTAGCGCTACAGTCTCTATAGGACGTTATTTCAGTGCAGTTATGCTACATTTGTCATTTAACTGTTGAGTTAATTAGCTAGCTACTTTTTGCTGTAAGTATGTAAGTAATTTAACTGTAGCTAAGCTACTTTGGCAATGTAGCTACTGAGTTAGCTAGCCAGATTTCTCAGAAGAATGTTGTTTCTTCAACTACTGTTTTTACGTCTGCAGTATAGCTTGTGTCTACATTAAAACAACATTATAAGCTACACAGCAAATGTAGATTAGCTACAGCGAAAACCTTTAAATTTAACTAGCTAGCTAAACTTACAGGTACATGGCAAAACTAACAAAACTATATTAAATTATGTTCTTCAGATAAATTTACTAACTAAATTTACTAGTACTAAATCTACTACAAGCAAAATAATATACTTTACTGAAATTTACATGGCAAATGTAGCTTAACTGCAATGTAGCTACATTTGTCAGAGATAATTAGTTGGCTACACTATGATCTATACAGCACTAGTAGAATAACGACATTGAAATTATATCCTCCAGAGAAATTTAGCTAGTTACACTACTAGGGAATACTTTAGGGAAATGCAGCCAGCTAATCTAACAGCTAAAAATCAAAAGTAGCCAGTAACCTTCAGCTAGTTGTGCTCCAATCAACTGACTAAAAATACATTACTTGGTGAATTAAAAAAATTAATTAAATAAAAAAAAGTAAAACATACATAAGATGAAATGCTATAGCATTTCTAATTGCCACTCTGCATTACTTTTAAATACAAACAAGCTATTTAATTTGTGCATTCTTTCATATGAAATGCAATTAAACAAATTCTGCCTGGCAGAATTCTTATGAATACTTTCCCGATTAGGAAATGAATGCCTGTGCATTTCCCAGAGGAGTTAATAAGACTAACTCTCTCAATCAGAGAGTCAGAAGTCAGGGGTGAAAGAAGAGCAGTAAATATGTCAGACCTGTCGAAATGGTAAATGGATCATAAGTAATAATCGGCTAGGTTCTTGCTGCGGTCAAACACAATAAATGGCCTATCACGGGCCACTCGCTTTGCCGAGGAAATGACTGAGTTGAATCGGGTTTGACAGAGATCAGTGTAATGTGGCCAATAAACATGGCTGCTTCCTGTCTTCCATCATAGTCTTACTCAGTGAGATTAAGCTACAAGAGCTGTGCTAACAAGCCGCATACAAAAAAGACACAGAGTTTAGCTAGCCACTTTTACTTACTTTGTCTGGAAATTCCAATAGCATGGAAGAACACAGTATGAAGCATGTATGTGGCTAGCTGTTTTTCAAGCCTGTTAGCCTCTCAGCATTTTATAGAGTCAAAACATTACTACCTCAAATGAAACTATATGTTAATCAAATACAAATGAAACAAATCGTAAATGTGTTATTTACTATGTGCAGTAGAAACAAATGTACATTACTGCAAGCACATTCGGGTGTTTTTTTAGTCTTAAAATAGCAATTTAAATTGACAAGTTACAATATTTTACAGCTTAAGTATAAAATTCCTGATGTCCAGAGTCGGGTTTTGCACATGAGCTCCATATTTAAATTATAAAAATCACCTGGTTTGGTTTAATTGAATAATATGGCTTCCACCCTCGTTTTTTTCCCAGCTTGTAAAATAGCACTTGATCCAGCACATCCTATTATTTTGAATTTTATTTTTTAAAAAACAAAATTTTATATCATGCTCTGACAGTTATTGGTATATGAAATTTTGGTATTAATTTATGGTTACTTAAAATGGAGATACCCCGTTTTGGTCTAAACCTGATTTTCTTTGGTCAAGATTTGCCTAAATACAGCCACAGCAACATCCAATGTTTTTTTTGTTTTTTTTTTCAAACCACCACAGATAAAATACAGTTGCTTTTCTAATGTGTAACACAAATTTTGACCTCCATATTCCAGTAGGCTGGTACATGTACATAAGCATTTATAAACCATCTGAGTTCAAGACATGACTCTTTGGCGCAGATATGCTTATATAAGAAGTGTAGAGTGGATAACTTGTGCAATTCTGGGAACACTAGTTATGAGTCACTGGTCACCAGTTCATGTTACTGAATTTGTACATCCCATTTATACACCACTGTCCTCAAGCATCTCCATTTACATTCGGAAGCATTAAATCATTATCGTATCAGAAATCAAGATGCTGCTACTGTAAAAGCCTTGCATACAGTGCAAACAGATTCGTGGCCAGTCAGAGATGACAGCTCACAACAGCGGCGTTAACACAACCCATGCAAATTGAGGCAGAAAATGAATATTAATCTGTGATTGTGATGCAGATGGGCTTTGGATATGCAGATGATGATACACCGGTGCCTCTGGGACACGGGTGTGCGTTTATTATTTTAACTCGAGGTGCCGTGGCCTCGGCATGAACCCTGAGCTTGAAACAAGGACGAACCCACTTTTCACTCAAACGCCAAAACCGAGGCGCAGATGCCAATACCGAAATGAGTGGAAAAACACCACGCTCTAATTTGAGTAAACAAATATGAGAAGAAGACGAATTCTTGAATAAGGAAGACAAAATCTAGCATATGTTATGGCTCCCTGCAGCCCTTCCAGACAGAAAACCAAAAAAGATGGATCTGTGCCATGATGGAAATGGAGGCCTCTCACAGCATGAGAAAGAGAAGAGCAAATCAAGATATAAGGAAGTCGCGGGCAAACACTTATCGGCGAGGATAATGTGCTCTTTCCAAGCGCTAATACACTAATGCATTAATCTAAATATCATTCCAGCGCACCGTCCTGGTGCTAAACATTAGCAGTCTGACTTGATGTCGCATAGCAGCAGGCCCAAAGCACTTTGCTTGTCTGCGTAAGTGCGCTCAGTTGGAGGTTTGTAACCTGAATAATGTGCGTTTTTCTCCATGCCATCCACATCTTCCTGGCAGACTTCGAAAAGACGCTTAATTTCATACTTGTTTATGCCTCTTTGCTGCGATGAGAGCGAAGTGGAGCACATGTATTTTTAATTCCAAATTAAGCCAGGGGAAGAAGTACGCGTTGCGCATTTGCGTCTGACAGTCGTGACCTCTTCTTGCCTAGAGCATGGATTATGATGAACAAAAGTTCACACACTCGAGATACTCAGCTTAACGCCCATTCATCACAGATTAGGCCATCTTAACCTCTACTTCAGATGGTGCTCGCATTAAATTCAGCATCCTAACTGCTGGAAAATGGCCACTCACCAGCTAAAATTCTGACTTTGAATTTTACAGCGTCTGTAAAAGGTTTAATTGCAAATGACCTCTATTCTTTATGTCACTGGTTTCCACATTTTGCAATGTTCAAATTCAAAATGCAAACAAAAGTACCTAGGTCACAAAGGAGTAGCCAGTGAGAATGAGAGAATGAAGTGATGTGCTTAGTTGTCATTGTTTTACATCAAAATTCCACCATCATTTATCTTTCATATTATCAGATGAGAGCATTATTAGCCAATAAGCAGGCTGCTATGTGGTGTTAGATATGTTTTGACCAGTGGCAGGATGATGCATGGGGGTGAACCGTGGCTGAAAATGGGGCTGCGTATGTGGGTGGAACAGAAGTGCTGATGATGGAGAAAGTGAGAGTTTGGACGAGAGAGCTGAAGGTGTAATAGGGTTTAAAAGGCCAAGCGCAGGCTTATCTCCCCACTGACACGGTGGGCTAGAAAAGATTCCACTAATCCCACAACGTCTTTTAATAAACTCACCAAGGCCTAGCATGGCCAAGAATGCCTGCTTTTTTTTCTTTTTTCTCCTTATCCTTCTGTTCTTTTTCTCATAATGCAGACTCTTATATATAGTTCAACACAGAGCCCTATTTCAGAGTGGTTCATTTCAGGAGCCTTCAGGAAGCGAAGAACCCTTGAGGCACCCATTTTTAAACATTAAGTTGATCTTAATATCAGTTTTATCAGTGATTAGAAGCTATAATAAGTCTTTACCCGTCTACATGTAAAATATCTCTGCCACACTGTCAGAAAGAAAAAGGTTCCTCAAGGCTTATTTGGATAAGTAATGTTTCCAATTTATAAAAAAAAAATGGAAACCAACTGTTATAGTGTTCTGTAATAAACCTTTAAGGGTTGTCCTAGCGGTATAAGGAATTGGTAACCAAAAAAATCTCACTAAAAGGTGCCCTGCTTGGTCTGAATGGGTTAAGTCAAGTTAAGTTCCTCCAAAAGTACTGATAAAAATCATACCACTAAGTGAAAATGATCACAGCGAAAATCAACAGTTAATGTGATTTGGCTCGACTCAATTGTGAACATAATAGGCCCATTAACAAACCCATCTTTGGCATCGACATGACCTCAATTTCTGATAGCGTACCTAGTCAACAGGAAAAGCTCCGACCGATTAGGTTCCACATCCGCTGACATCCACTTGCGGGTCACTGACTATCCAACATACGGCAAGGAAGTGTACTATTGGAGTCAGTGAGGCATACAGTACAGCACCAAGGCCTTGGGTTTGCCGAGTGGACCTCTGCAATAGAATAAAATTAAATAAATACATTAAAATGCACAAGATAAAATAAATGAAACAAGCAAACAAATACAGTAGGAAACGAGAATTTTACTGTAAATGCTGAAATAGCAGGCCTAGCGTAAATTAACAAACATTTACATATCAGTGTATAAGTTGCAGTAGTTTTTAGAGGGGAATAAAACCTTGTAATCTTGTTCTTTGAAATTAATATATGTAAATAAAAAATCAATTGCATATATCCTATTATGAAGTGTGAAATACAGTTAAATTTGCTTTATTACTTTCCCTTTAAAAGAACAATCGCTTGAAATCTTCATACTACTGGTATATTTTCTTGGCTGTAAAAATTAAAAAGCTCATGCATCGGCCAGACTGTAGACTTTCTGAGCGTCGGTGTTGGGCTAGCTAGAAAACCTCAGGGCCTGTTAGGGTTCTCGACACCAGCCATCGCCTCCAGACCTCTCCTCTTTCTCTCTCTTCTCCTTCCCTCTCGTCCTCGGTGAGGAAGCGGCTGTTTGCAGAACTGTTTAAGGCAAGGTGACAGAATCATGCAGAAGAAAAATTTAGTAATTTCCAACAGAGCTTTAGGTGGAATTTTTCTGGCCGGCAGCCCGCTCTACCTCAGTGTGTGTGTGTGTGTGGGTGTCTCTCGTGGGGAAGTGCTCGGGAGGAGGGGAAAAATGCACTCTGACAATTTTGCCTTCCCTTAAGGAGCCCGTGCCAAAAAAGTACAATATTTCTCGTGAAAGCTCTTTCATGGCAGAGAATGTGGATTAGAAGGGGGAAAGCACTGCAGGATAATGCTCATACCGCTCTGTCACCTATTATTACGTGCACTTAACACTGCTGTTAAGAGATACTTCCACAAAAGAGGTCAGAGGAGAGCGCGTCGGGGGAGGAAGAACATGTTCGCTTGTGTGCAGGCACAGACCTACACAAACACACACACAACGGTTGAGTGAAAGGGTTGCCAGGGTCAGCGATTGGCTGCTGGGCTTGGCCATGTGACAGGAAGGAGGCTGTTGTCGTGGATACAGGCGAGGAGGCTGAGTGAACTTGGCCACCTGTCCAGGAGAGGAGAGGAGAGGAGGGGAGAGGAGAAGAGAGGAGAGGAGGGGAGAGGAGAAGAGAGGAGAGGAAAACTGAGTAGAGGGGAGGAAAACAGGAGAGGAAAGGAGATGCAATTAGAGGAGAGAAGAGGAGCAGGAAACAGAGGGGAGGAGAGGAGAGGAAAACTGAGGAGAGGGAAGAAAAACAGGATAGGAGATAAGAGAGGAACAGAAAGAGAGCAAAACAAGAGAGGAGGAAAACAAGGGGACGAGAGGAGAGGATAAAGACAGAGAGAGGACAAAAACAAGTGGAGAAGAAAACAGGCGTGGAGAGCAGAAGAAAGGAAAGGAGAAGTGAGGAAAGCACATGACAAGACAGGAAAGGAGAACCAACTGGAGGAGAGGAAACCAATGAGAGGAAAAGAGGAGTGATACAGATTAGAGGAGAGGAAGACAGGAGATGAGAGGAGAAGAACAAGGAGGAGAGGAATAGTGGAGGAAAAAATGGAGAAGAGGAATAGAATAGGAAGAGAACAGAAAGGAGTAATGAAAAGAGGAATCGATCTTGTTTGCTTTCTTATAACTTCGTAGTAGTAGAGGAAAACGGGAGGAGAAAGGAAATCGAGGAATCAAGAAGAGGAGAGAAAGTGGTGGTGAAATGCAAAGTGGAATTAAAAACAACAGAAAAGATAAGAATGGATAAGAGGAGAAAAATGAAGAAGAGAGGAGAGGAAATGAGAGAAGAGTAATATTGGACATAGAAATTGAGAAGAGGAGAAAAAATGGAGGAGAGGAATAAGGGGTCAGAGAAGAGAAGAGAAGAGAAAGAGTAGATGAGAGAGAAAGAAAGATGGAAACAAAGAAAGGAAAGAATAGGAGAGGAAAATTGGAGAGAGAAAGGGAGAAGAGGAGACACTCATATAATAGGATTAAAATGCTAGAGGATCCGATTTAGAGCCAAAACAAAACTAAAGGTACTTGGAAAGATTAGTAGCTTTAATTTGTGTTGAATAAGTTTTTAAATTTAAAAAAGACAAAACTAACTATTGTACACTTATTCACACTTTTTTCGTTCCAGCCCAGATTTAAACACAGGGCCAAATTTCAGCTTGAGTCTCAGTGGACTAAACTTTGTCTACACTTTCTCATTTCTCTCTCTTTCTCCCTGTTTTAATCCAGATCTTCCCCTGGTCTCCAAAGTATCCTCCATGCATTCTATCTCTCCGTCCAAAAACGGAAAAGATAACGATGCTGTTTCCGTAGCCGCAGTTTCCACTTGGCCACTGCAGGATCGCTGCTATCCCTCCATCCCTCCTTCCTTGTTTATTATTTATAAGAACTTCTCCAAAATGGGCTCGAGTTCTTGAGTAAAAATAGTAGTGCATGAAAAGAGGGAAAAAAAATTCACATCAACCTCAGAGCTTCAACCTAAAGTGTAGAACAGCAGGGAAAAATCACACATAAAGCACCATATGACTGCGTATGAATACATGTTCACTCTAGAACCCTTAAGAGTTCCTACTCAGGAGCTTCAGCTTTCCTTACAGGGAAATCATTTGTTGTGTGAGGATACATCGAAGAATGGAACCTAAATGCACACAAACACAAACTACGCCGAAACAAAAAAAAATCTAGCACCCCAAAGCGTTCTTTATTTTGTACCTCTCAGAGAACAAAACATGGCTTCTCTTTCACAACAGGGTTCAAGTATTACCTCTTTATAATGCTACACTCTTTTGCTTGACCTTCTGGAGCAATCCTTAAAGATTCTAGGTTGAAAAATACAAGACATTTTCCGTTTCAGCAATGTTTCTGGGTAGTTTGTCCCTATGAGAGAGCACCTATAGGTTCTATGTAGAACCCTACATGAATTATTTTCCCTTTGAGAAATGGTTGCAAGTAGAACTTCTTCAGAAAGGGACACAACTAGAAAAAAAAAATAGGTTTCCATCTATCACTCTTTTGGTTTGTCTCTTTCAGGGAATCCAAAAAAAAATATGTCTTATAAAGAACTGTACGAAATGATAAAGACTTTTAGAATGCTAGAACCATTAACCGTCTAAAGAAGCCTTAAGAAATCCTATTTTTTCTAGCAGTAAATATAAATTAGATTATATAGTAGATTATAAACATGGTTCTTTAACTGTCTCTCTGTTCTTAATGTTTCTATGTAGAATCGTATACCAGCCTGTTTCGCTTTAAGAAAGGGTTCCAAGCTAGAACTCATTTAGAAGTTAATATTACACAAACATTGTAATCACACCAAAGACCCCCTTGGAAAAAGTAACCTTTTTCTAAGAGTGGAGCAGAAAAAAAATGCAACAGTTCCTGTAGATTGTACCTGCAGTTTGAGAGAACACCTCTAGGTTCCATGTATATTGTACTTATGAGAGAACACCTATAGGTTCTATATATATTTTACTTATGAAAGAACACCTATAGGTTCTATGTAGAACCCTACACAAAACATTTTCTCTAGAAATCGTTTCATTGGTTTCAAGAAATGGTAGAACTTCTTCAGAAAGAGACACTTTTAGTTAAAAAAAATGTTTCTCCTAAAGAACCATACAAAATTAGGGAAAGACTTTTAGAACACTAGCATCATTAACCACCTAAAGAAGCCTTAAAAATCCTATTCCTAAAAGTAGAACAATACAAGAGAGGATTTTTTTTTTGGTCAGAAGCTGCCCCAATAGAGCCATTTCCCTCACACGAACTTCACAATTAACACGAATTTGACACATTTCACGTGTTTTGTTTCACAAATCTTCAAATCGTAGTTTTTTGCATGGAGGCCATGTGGTTTTACTGTTCACGTATTACCGATCACATATTATTCACATTCATTTACACAGTTATTTACTTGAAATCACAGTTACGTGTACAATTTCAGAGCACAGCGTTTTACACGTGACCACATATAATTCACATTATTAAGGATTTTTTTGGTAACGGTTTGGAAATCTAGAATCATTACCATCCAAAGAACCCATGACAAAGATCATGCGTGTTTCAGTGTTTCATAAATCAACTCGTTTACAGTACTTACGTGACAAGTGACGCTGAATTCTGTTAATTCGTATGTTTAGGGACGTGATCAGTGTCTCACAAGCCAATTTTAAAATTCGAGCTCAAAATATGGTAGCCATTAGAAACCTGTAATCAAATCAAGTCAAGGAAGTGATAACACTGGAAAAGCAGAGTTCACTGACCAAATCCACAGAAGGTTTCACAACTAATTAAGAAAAAAAGAATGAAAATGCGTTGTTAATTCTATTTTATATTCTAAAGATAAAGATAAATTCTAAAGATTTTCATTTAATTTTATGTAAATTCATTTTATTTTCAAAATCCAGTGAAGGTTTTGAGTGTAAATTGAGAGAATGGAGGAAAAACGCACCAATAATTATACGCCAGAACAAATATTAATTTTAATATTCAAATTTTAATAGAATTTGTTTTGTTGTGTTTTGTTTTGTTTTTTTTAGGGTTTTGTTTGGTATGGTCTATTAAAAAAATGAGGATGCCAAATCTAATCAAAGCTTCACATCTAGAAAATGCACCATTAATTCCGTGGAAGAACAATTGTGTGTGTGTGTGTGTGTGTGTGTGTGTGTGAAGTAAGAGTAAAAGAACTCTGCTAAATCAAGAAGTCCCATAGAAATGATGGGACTGATATAAATTCATAGTACTCTATTTTGTAGCTATCTTAAATGATTCTAATTCAAAATACAGAAGGTTGGAAATCTGTTTGCATGAATAAAAGATTGCATGAATATTCACCATTCTGTGGAATTCAAATGAATTTTTGGTATTTTTTTTTTAAATGAAAGCAAATCTAGAGAGAGAAATCATTAAGAATTGCATAGTTATGCATTATTCTATAAGCAAGACAAATAAATCCATGTACATTATTTTATTACTTTGAATGGCAAGAATGCGAAGGACAGTAAAATCTGTAAATATAAAAAGATCAGTCTTGCAACAGAAAAAAATAATTATGTGGATTTTTTTTTGTGCTAATTTTAAACGCCATGAAGATAAACTCCAGATCTGTTTTTCTGTTTTTCCACGGTGCTGTCCTGCCCTCTACTGTCCTGTGTGTGCAGATGATCTCCTGTCCCTGTGTACGTGTGTGTGTGCATGTGTGTGTATGTGTGTACGGGTGTGTGTCTCGGATGTGCGCATGTGTGGCCCTGTCAGTCGGCTTGTCTCCGGTGTGAACTCAAGGTCAGGGTCGGGTTTATTTCCAGCGTGTCTGCTTTTTGATCCGTGTTGCAGGATGACAACGTAACGCTCGCCACGGCCAGCTGGATTACAGGAACACACACCACACACAGATCCACACACACACACATATCAGGATGGAAGAAATCAATCCAGTATGACAGTCACTTCAAGACAGACGGACCTGAGTCTGCACCGGCTGTCAACTTTCTCTCTCTCTCACACACACAGACACATACTTTATATATATACAAAATTAGCAAATGGGTGTACTCACATGCCAGGTCTACACCCAGGGATATACACACACATGGTTTCTACACCCAGGGATATACACACACACACACACACACACCTTCATCACACACCGAGGATAAATGCTGTTAGTTCATATCAGTCAGTTTCCAGTCCCTGGAAGGTAAAACAAAAAAACAGATAAAAATGAGTGTGTGTGTGTGTGTGTGTGTGTGTGTGTGCATGGTGTACCTGTGTGTCATCACTATAAAACAAACTGAGGGGAAAATCTTACAAGACAACAAAGACTTTGGTAAGTCAAAACATCTTTTTAAAGAGGATTTATGTTCTTCAGGTTGTATCTCTTGGGGAACTATAACATGGTTTCTAGTAGAATCCTATTAGAAAGTTGTACTCTTGAAACTTTCCGTTACACAAAGATTTCACTTGGAAGGCTTTTAGACCTATAGAACCATTAATTTTCAAAATAACCCTTAAGGAAGGCCATTTTTTCCCTAAGATCGTACATTTTTATGGTTTCTTCTAGCACCCTTAGGGGTTCACCCTTCTTTGGGGGAACTCATAAAGGTTAAACATACAGTATGTATATTAACCACAAGGTTAAATCTGGGAACCCTGATGTGTTCTTCAGGTTGTCATTCTGTAAAAATCTTAAAAGATTCTATGTAGAACAAAAGGTTGTTTGGTTTTCCTTGCCCTTATCTTATTGATATGCAAAGAACCTACAAGGAACCTTTTAGTTATATGATGTGGGTCATTATTTTATTTTTTCCTCAGATTTACTCACAGTGAAAACAACACATCATCAAAGCCCAAACCACCTTTGGCTCTATGGACTCTTGCCTCTCCTAAGTGGTAACTTCTGGACTCCTATGGACTCTCTGGTCTCTGATTAGTGGTTCTCTGTGGACTCTTTGGTCTCTCCTCTGAAGTTCTCTCTGGTTTCCCCTCTGTAATGCTCTGTAAACTCTCTGGTCTTCCTTTCCCTGTGGTTCTCTTTAGTCTCTCCTCTGTGGTGCTCAATGAATTCTCTGGTCTCTCTGGACTCTCTGGTAATCTCATCAATGGTTCTCTCTAGACTCTCTGTTCTGTTCTTTGGGGTTCTCTTTCAACTTTCTGGTTTCCCCTCTGTCATTCTCTATGAACTCTCTGGTTTCTCCTCAATAATTCTCTCTGGACTCTCTAAAATCTCTTCTTTGTGGTTCTCCATAGACTCTCTGGTTGTTCCTCTGTAGTTCTCTCTGGTGTCTCCTCAAGGTTTCTCTCTGGACTATCTGGTTTCTTCTTTGGGGTGCTTTATATAGGTTCTCTGGTCTCCACATCTTTGGTTGTCTCTCAACTCTCCATGTTCTCCTCTGTGTTTCTATATGGACTCTCTGATCTCTACTCAGTGTTCTCTCTGGATCTTCTGGTCTCTCCTCTGTGTCTTTCTCTGGTATCTCCTATGTGGTTCTCTTTGGGCTCTCTGATCTCCCTTGTGTGGTTCTCTCTGGACTCTGGTCTCCCCTGTATGATTCTCGATGGCCTCTCTGGTATCACATCTCTGGTTCTCTGTGGACTCTCTGCTCTCTCCCCAGTGGTTATCTGTGGACCCCCTGCTTTCCCCTCAGTGGTTCTCTGTGGACTCTCTGGTCATCCTTTTGTGGTGCTTTATGGACTCTCTGATTTGTTCGGTTCGGTTCTCTCTGGTTTCTCCTTTGTAGCTTTCATTAGTGGCCTGATGTATCTGCTCAACTAAACAGCACTTGAACTCACTCTGCATTCTGTGCTTTGTGCAGGTCAACAAGCTACTCTGCACTCATTAACTACTGATGAATGAGCTGTCCTCTCTATCCCTCCGTTCTGCTGTCTATCTATCTCTATCAGTCCATCATTTTCCCTCTGAGCTTCCATATTTCTGTGTCAAATATCAGTCTCCTCTTTACTTATTCATCATTTTCTGTTCTCTCTCTCATTCTCTCTCTCTCTCTAATTTTTCTCACCATTTTTTCTTCATCTTTGTTTCCTTCTTTTTCTATCTCCCTTTCTCTATCCTTTCTTAATACCTCAATTTATATCTGTCTATCACTCTTCTTTCTCCTTCTGTCTTTCTCCTCTGTTTTCTCTCTCTCATTCTCTCTCTCTCTCACAATCCCAACGTTTTCATTTTTTTCCTTGCACTTTCTCTTTCACTTTGTTTCTTTCTCCCTCTGTTGGCCTGCACTTCTATATCCTATCTATCTTCCTACCTCCATATTTCTCCGTAACTCATCTCTCTCGCTGTGTTTCTGTTCTGCCTCTCTTTCACTCTACCTCTCTCTTCTTATCTTTTAAATGTCTTGTTCTCTTTCTCCTCCTCTTTATTTCTTTCTCTATCCATATTTGTGGCTATCTATAGATTTCCATTACTCCTCTTTCTCCCTTTGTCTTTCTCCTCTGTTTTGTCTATCTTTTTCTATTATTTTATTTATTTCTCTCTCACATTTCTTTTTGTCCCCCTCTCTCTCTTTCTTCGATCTCTTTATGCCTGCACACACACACACACACACACACACACACCAGCCAAATCCAGGACACACTCCACACATACGTGTCCTCTACACAATTAGCTAAGAAGCAACGTATGAAACATTAAACACGCTTTGTGCCACCGACAATCAAAACATTTCATTTGTTGTCAATTATTCAGAACTTTGAAGGTTCTGAAGGGGTCGTTAATATGGAAATCAGCACAGATGCTAACAAGGTTAAGGGATCTGAATCAGAAAAGAGAGACGGTTGCAGCACATTAAAAAGCTATTTCTTTTCAGCGGGACTTCTTTCGTTTTTATTTCCCAATTCGTTTTCATTTTTATTTCTTCTCACTTTTCTGTCTCACAACA
The DNA here is from genome assembly GCA_037576675.1 of Pangasius sanitwongsei. Classification (NCBI taxonomy): domain Eukaryota; kingdom Metazoa; phylum Chordata; class Actinopteri; order Siluriformes; family Pangasiidae; genus Pangasius; species Pangasius sanitwongsei. The sequence continues at coordinate 29,667,008 of CM075004.1, read as the reverse complement.
ACATTTTTTCCTCTTTCTTCTTCTCTCTCTGTCGAGTCGTTTTAAGTGTTGAATTTAAATTGTTTAATAAATGCCTGAAAATGGCTCTTTCATCTCTTACAGCTCTTCAAGTTACAGAAGTGTTGAAGTCGAAGTAGAAATATAGTGTCCATTCCGGTGAAAATGATAACAGGGCCTGAGAGAGACAGGAGGATATAACGGGATGTGCCATTACAGAAAAATAATCAACGACAGGTTGGTGTCGTTGATGTGGCCCAGTGTAAAGCAGAGCTACTATTACCGCTTCTAAGTTGATTATTTTTCTATAACAGCATTCTCCAAAGTGTTTCATCTTACACCACAGCAATTTGCCACTGATTCCTTTTTTAATGTATTAGTGAACATCAGATGGGTCATTTTAGTGTGTAATGTTTATTTTACACAATTAATTTTTGCTCATTTTTATAAGGGGTGCCAATAATTCTGGAGGGCACTGTAATTATGAGACTCTTCCTCAACACTAGCATCTGCAGGAAATATACATATGTTATATGCATATGTTACACATCCACGGTCATGAGACCCAAGACAGGATTACAACATGTAATGCGATTTGGCGTCATGTGACACAACATTGCACAAGACATCATTATGGTGATGCATATAGATAATGATATGAGTTTCAGCATACAATTCCACAGTTCAACAGCTTCATTTACATTTATTCATTTGGAAGATGATTTTATTAAAAAGCGACTTAAGGCCTGAAATATTTATATGGACAAAAATATGTACAGTGAATATCCTAAACAAAAACATGTGATCACATGATATCAGTGTGTGGTGTTTAAAATCTTATAGCGATATTTTAGGGGACGGGTTATAAAGCAATAACCAATCAAAAAATAAACTGTACAGACACATCGTGTTTGACTAGGAGCAAAAGAAATTTTTACAAAGTCGACATAAAAACGTCCAAGAGATTTCTGCACGTCCATATATGTAAATATCTTTGCATTTATAGTAATAGAAAAAGTACATACTACTAGTATATAGGTTGCATGACTAATTAATTAGTTGACTAGTTGTGTTTAAAGCAAAAAAACTGATTCATCTCTATTTTTTAGTCTATTATATTAGTGTAGTTGAAGGCTGATAATATATATATATATATATATATATATATATATATATATATAAAGGTAAAGAACACAACAAACAGCACTTCAATTAACAGCCATACACTGGCTATAAAAGATATTTCCAGCCTTTAGGCTCCACTGTTAAAGAAAATAAATAAATAAATCAGTGTAAAAAATGTGTAAAATAATAAATCTGTATGTCACTATTTAAGGACATACCCTTTTTTTTTAATTCACTCATGTGGTTCAGCTGAAATTGTTGATTCTGAAACTAAGAGCACGCAGCATGGACGCTCATGTCCATCAACAGATGCTTTCTAAGCTCAATGACCGGCCTTCTTTGGATGTCAAGCCTCGGATAGCATCCAGAAATAAGTCTGGATCATTCAGCTAACAAGAATAACAAGTAACTGCAAGATAATTTGTTGAAATAGCGAAATAATAAATCACAGATGCAAGACATAAATTCGCAACTGTGTGTTAATATCTCACAGTTGCAATGAAAAGACATAGCTACATGAAAATACCTAGCAAGTACGAGATAAAAAAGTCACAATTATGGGATAAATTTGCGTAATATTGTCTCATATGTGTGCGAAACAAGCTTCTAACATCCCCACTAGAAAATGTAATTGACTAGTCTATACAATACTTTGTATATATATACTACTATTAGAGTATATAATATACACTATTATCATATACTATAGAATCATAGTTTGAGTCATAGTTTTATGTGCTTTCTTTTTCATTTTTTTTTATTTCTACATGTGGCCTACTCCAGTAGTTCCTCCAATGGTGTACATTTTGAACATTTATTTTCTAGTTTATACAGTGACATTACCCTCAGGCGCCATATTAGAGGGTGTTTTTTTGTCAATTTATAGAGAAAAAACACACCAAATTAGTTGTAGGAAGCCCAGACATAGTTAGGAGGGATACACACACTAGTCACAAAGCAATAAGTAAAAAACAATAAATGATCCAGAGTTACAAAAACAAACAAACAAACAAACAAACAAAAATCCATTAATGACAACAAATAACGGCATGAAGTAGATAAAACAAATTGTCTGCAAATCTCTCTTCATATCCTCCCTAATAGATGTCCAAAGATAAAAAAAAAAAAAAATCCAAAGATAATATTAAACAAGGCCAAATTCCGTCTCTGATGAATTTAAAGTAAATGATTTATCTGCGCACCCCTCCTCCGCTCTATAAATGTAAATTTCCCTCCCCAGCTGAGGCACGAGGTCCTCATTACTTTTAAAGAAGGTTAATCCATTTAGCTTTTGCATATTGATATGCCAATTATATCTAATTGTAGAGAAGGCATCAGTCAAGGTAATAGTGCATAAACAGAGGGCTGCATTAAGAGCAGGGCATCGTGGGTAACGGCGGCGGTGTTAATTGGGGGAGAGCAACTCGAGGCAGTGAGGTGTGCAGTACCAACAGCGACACATCAGTCATCAGTGCTATCCACAATACTGTTCTCCGCCCCCATGCCGGGATGCCTAAGAGTCTGTCCAAAAAATGACAGCAGGGATAAGTGATGGTGTGTAAAAGAAGGTAAATCATGTGTCATGTGACTTCATGCAATGAGCTGATAGCTTACCTCTGCATATCAATAGCTCATTTTCAATGAGCAGGCCATTTTATAGGCATAATTATGTATCATTTACATAGGGATTATATTTATTTTCCTTAGGTTGATGACTAAGTGTTCATGGTTCTTGGAGTCTAGAATATAGAATGGTGTCTTTTCATATTCAGTTTAATCTCATTACTTTCACTTCATAATTCGAATGTGACATTTGATTGTTATTTAAATGTTGATAGCATCTGCACCTAAAGGATTGTATATATAAAAAAATTCCAAAAGCAATGACGGAGGATTTATGAAATTACATATGAAAGTACTACATGAAGTATTTGTCTCTACATGAAATACAGAATATTTATCATAAAGCCTAGACTAACTGATTTTATATCCTTATTTTAATTTTTCACAAAGCCTATAAAACTCCGTTTTCACCGTTTCTATGTGAATGGGAAAAGCAGATGTTTTTAGAATCACAGCATCAACCTGCGCATGCATGTTCTGACCAAGTTGTTACTTTGTGTGCTGTCATTTCTTATTTGACAACGTTCGCAATTTCATTTTGCTCATGTGGAGGCGACAGAATATGATACACATCGGACTGCTCCTGAATCCACCACGCCGGTGTTACGAATTTTTAGATAAGACCCAAGAGAATTGGCAGCCAATGCGACAATTTCCAACCACAGATTGTTGAAAAGTTATGTGTGAGGCATTTCACAAAACAGTTTGACATACAGTACCTACACACCTATACTAGCCATCTGAGCTGGCATGCTCATACGAGTGTTTTCAAATTGTTTTTGGATTTCCATGTGGACGTAGATATTTTTGAAAATGAGGGTGTAAAAATTATGTTTTCAAAAACATCCATATTGTGCACACAGGGCCTTCGTAGCAAAAAAAAAGAGTTTATGCACGGCATTTTTTTTTTGCAAGAGTGTAAAGTGTGAACAGCATGTTTAATTTAAGAAAACCTGGCAGTATTTTTTAAGGGGATGTTTGTGATATTTAGGGCCTTCTGCTGCCTGTGAGGCTCATTGAAATTGTCATAAAAATACTGAAAAGCTTTTCCGTTTCTCCAACACACCCCACACCCACTGCTGTAATTAGTTCATTGTGTTAGTTCACAATTAGTTCATCATTTGATCCTTTTTTTTTTTTTTTTGAGAAAGGTGGAGTTCATTTCCAGACCAGGAAAAATCGAAACAGAGACCTGGAATCAGGAAATACACCTCATAACTACCAATCAATATTGCGAAATTTATGAACGTGAACATTTTCATAAGTGGTGCCTTTAAAATGGTAATGGAAATTATGTAATATATAAAAACAGTTTGAGTCTGACTGCGCTAGAGTTTGACAAATTAAGAACTTATTTGCTGCATGTAATATATGTGCTTTTATTGTCTTATTGTACTACTTACATTATGGATAATATGAACATATTTTATAATCATTGATTCACTGTATAATGTACAGACATATCTGAGGTGTATAGGACCATCTGAGTTAATACTAATGCTCTGGGGTTCCTCACAAATGGCACCTTTTTGATTACTGATCAGATGAAAATGTCAACTCAAGGTCTTATCAAGGACATATCTCAAGGTCAAAACAAATATAAGCTTGTGTCTACGAGTCATCGCAACCTCACTTCCACATTTAAAATGGTCTCCAGCTAGTTTTCAGGTATTTTCAGTTGTAGAAATATCCCTTGAATGCATCATCGGGTTGTTTCAGAGATCAGTTATGTTGTTTGCTGGCTTCCAGAGCTGCTCCGAGCACCGTGATGAAGCGATGTACATCAGTGAAGGAGTTGTAGAGAGGAACAGGAGCTACACGCAGTACATTTGGTTCCCTCATGTCACACTGCAGAACAGGTGTAAGAGAATTAGGTACACATTTTCACATATTGTATTTTTACTGTATATACTGTATGCAGATATACTGTAGATGTATTAAACAATACATTCCACAGTCTGCATAATAAAGTAAGAGCTTCTTCTTCTTTCGGCTTTTCCCTTCAGGGGTCGCCACAGCGAATCATCACTCTCCACCTATCCCTATCTTCTGCA
>CM075004.1:29645905-29662109 GCA_037576675.1 Pangasius sanitwongsei | reverse complement strand
CCCGACACCTTTCTCCACCCATTCCAACCTGCCTGCACTCGCTTCTTTACCTCTTTCCCACACTCTCCATTACTCTGCATAATAAAGTAAGATATTCATCATAAAATACAGCTTATATTACATGAGGTGTAATAAACATTTAAACTTGATCAAGACCGCACTCTCTCTTCTGAAAAAGTAGTTTCCACATTATCTCGAATTAGGAGATTGGCATACTAGTATACACAACACCTGATCATCACTGGTTCTTCCCCAAACTGTTGTGACAAAGTTGGAAGCACAAATGTGTACAGGATGTACAGGATGTATGCTGTAGCATGACAATTTCCCTTCAAGAGGCCCAAACCTGTTCCAGAATGACAATGCCCCTGTGCACAAAGTGAGCTTCATGAAGACATGGTTTGCCAAGGTTAGAGTGGAAGAACTTGAGTGTCCTGCACAGAGCCCTGACCTCAACCCATCCAAACACCTTTGGGATGAACTGGAACACCGACTGTGCAAATCCCCACAGACATGCTCCAGAATCTAGTGGAAAGCCTTCCCAGAAGAGTGGAGGTTATTATAACAGCAAAGAAGGGACTAAATCTGGAATGGGATATTCAACAAGCTTATATGACTCAGGTGTCCACAAACATTTGTGTATTATATAGTGTGAATTGGTAAGCTGCTTGAAGGAACTGGAAGATTCCCCCAAATCTTTAAGGTCTGGTGTATGGGACCACTCTGGCTTTACAGTCTAGGCTAGAAAGAAAAAAGCCCCAGTTTCACTTCTTCATGCCATTCTGTGTATTTTTCCTGTGTACGGTTGTGGTGCTGTTGCACTTGGTTCCAGAAAAGTCCAAAATAATCCATGCTAAGACACATCCTAAGCCCCTTCTGTGTTTAGCTGAGGGGATACAATGCCATTTTAAACATCTACGTATTAACAACTAAAACCTAGAATTTCCATTTAAACACCACTCACTGTGACTCCTCTCTTCCCAAGCTCTTGAAAAACAGCTCTGACGGGAACCGAGAAGGAGAGCGAGAGCTGGCAGCCTCTCTCCGCCGGGTTGCTGGGTGTAATGATACGGACATGAGGTTTCCGTGGCTCAGATTTGTCCTCGCTGTAGTAGTGCTTCAGCAGGTGTTCCAAATAACCAGTCAGTAGGATGGACTTCTTCCTCAGATCCCTCATGGTGGTTTTGTTAAAGATCTGATTAAGAAAAGCATTGATATTTTAAATGACAGAAACACACATTAAATATTCTGACATCATAAATGTTGAACCGTTTCCAGTCTAAATTGTGCTTTAGATTGAGGAATGATGAAGGAAAGAAGGACAAATGAAAGAAAAGCAGTAGATCTGCAAAATGGCCAAAAAGGAAAAAAAAAAAAAACCTCTATGATTATTTGCTAGAAATTTAAAATTACATGTGTCATGGTCAAAGATTGTGTGTTAATTTGATGTATTTGTTGTATTTATTTTTCTTATTTACAGCTCAGTGCAAAACTTTGCATCCCTCATGGTCTCTTGCCTGACACAAAGCGGAGTTACTGCTACATCCCTACAGTTGATGTATTCCTATTCCTCTTATACCACAGTAATTTGCCAACACTAACAATTTTTAATTAATTTTTATCCCTTTATTTACATTTAATGTTGTGTAACCTCTGCGAAACAAGTTCTTGTTATCACTTGTGCTATAACAACTCAGTCATAAAAACGTTAAATAATTATCTCCTGACAGAAAACGTAACCATATCAAGAATTACAAAATTTCAAAAATAAATAAATCCATTTATGTAGAGCATCCGCCATACCAGTCCCTGTGTAAGATGTTATAGAAAAGATTATACACTAAAACTATCAGACCTGTTTCTTTCTGACCAATCAGAATCAAGAATTCTACAACGGGGTACGGGACGCTAATAATGAAATGAAGTAAGTGTGTCCGGAAACAATCCAGGTAAAGAATATTACACCTAAACTCTGTATTGAACTAGTATTGTTTTGTTTGTTTCACTATTAATATCTTATTGTCAGGCAGCAGATACGGACACAAATGCAGATGAACAATGGCTTTACTGATAAAGCTTTCAGGAAAATCCAAATCCTGAGACAGAAAGATAGTCAAGAAACAGGCAATGATCAGGTGATGATCAAACAGCATAAACTGGGACAGACACTAGCAAAAAGGAGAAATCCAAAACAGGTCCTTGCACATGCTGTTGGTGAAATTGAGTCCAGGTGTGTGTGATCAGTAATCAGGTGAGTGTGAATGTGATCATGAGTGTGTGAGCTGGGAGTTGGAGTCTGTTGAGGCCATGAATGTAGGCCGCGTTGTGTTATGGGTGTTGTAGTTGGACACCGATTCCAGCCTTGACATGACACTTATAATACACTATTTGATCATTTTTGTAATAATAAAGGAACTGTTGGGAAACCCATTGCATGTAATGTCTGGTATAAATGAAACTTTTTTTAATCCTCTTCACTTAGTACTAAGGGTGAATACATACAGTATGTAGTATGTAATAAGAGGTAAATTTGTATTAAATGTGTATTAAATGTGTATTGCCTCACCTCTAGACTGGCTTGTAGGGGACACACCAGTAAAATGGGTTGATTTGAGAGTCTGAATCCACTAATTCCAGGCTCTAGGCTCATCACTGCAGAAATACGACATGACATGAAATAGACATGAGAGCCACATTCAATAATCTTACATTGCAGTTACATTTTTAAACCACCGGGAGGAAGCAATGTGCTAATCATGTTTATGTTTGTGTACTGGTTTGGAGTTTTACCACTTGTAATTTAACGCAGAGCACAGAGCTTTTGAATTCTCTAATCTGATCATTTGGTCATAGGGTGTTGATTCATTTTCTTAGCGCAACAGAGCAACACAGTACCATTGGTCATCTGGAATCTAGTGTCCAACTTGTGTCCCCACCAACCAAGAAGCCTAAGAGAGACACACAGACGGAGAGATAGAGCGAGAGAGTGAAGATGAGTGATCTGACTTCATCACACATATATTTTCTTTTGCAGAAATGGTATTTGCTACTCACGCAGGTTTGACTGTGTTCGCATGTTTCTCATGTATGTACGCTCCGGCCAAACCACCTGCTCCAGAGTTCATATACTGAGAACAACACAGAGAAATGAACATACGGGATCAGGCATAGACAAAAGATTATATTCAGTATGGAACACTAAGATCATACAAAACACTGCGTTTGTTAAAAAAACAAAACAAAATATGAATTAACATTTATTCCAGATCCCACAGGATTCAGATGCACTACACTGAATACCTTGAAAATATTTTATATCATCAAAATGTCTGAGTATTTTTACTGACATTGTTTATATTTGTTTTAGATTAGAAAATTAGTAATATGTATTTAGGAATACAATATAATGTTAGTGATAAAAGGAAATAACTTGTCTCATGGACAACCCACAACATTAAATATAAAATAAAATAAAATGATAAAATGTACAAAGTGTCATTCCTTAATAAATAAAAAATTATCATTGGCAAATTGCCATGGTATGAGAAGAATAAACCACCTCAGAACATGCTGTTATTGGAAAGTAATCAAGTTTCTTTTATTATTTTCCTATAACAACACTTCCTGTTGCATTTTATCCCTTACATAAGTAGCAATGCATGCAACGGGCATGATCTTAAACTCATTAAATTCCTGTCAATTATCCTTATCATTGTTACATTAAGAAAAAAAAAGGAAACCACTTCAATCCTTTGAGAAACATGGATCTAAACTCACTTTGTAAGTGCACCAGCAGGCGAAGTCGACGCCCCAGTCATGCAGTTGCAGCTCTGCATTACCCACTGCATGTGCACAGTCGAACCCTACATAGCAGCCCTAAACACACACACACACACACACTCACATTAAGCTGTTAAACTGTAGTTCAAAGGCCACTTCACAACAGAATGGTAGAGTTTGTGCTTGCGGATTCTTTATAGCTGCTATAACATTAGTGATAACAAGAACTAACTTGTCTAATGGATGTTCCACAACATTAGATGTAACTTTAAATGGACAAAAGTATGACATGTCATTTGTCATAATGTAATCACTGGTAAACAGCTGTGGTATGAGAGGAATAAGACACAATGGGATACGCTGTTATTAGAAAATAATCAACTTCAGAGTTGGTATAACAGTGCGCTCCATTGTGTAGGAGTGTGATCTAACCTGGGCCTGGCCTGCTTTGGTGATGGCCTCCATATTGAACAGCTGGCCCGTGTAGTACTGGACTCCACCGAGCATCACCACAGCAACAGAGTCTCCCTCTCGCTTGATTGTGGACACGATGTCCTCCGTCCTCAGGGTGTCCTCGCCCTAACACAGACAAGGAAGCACATCTCAGTGTCAGTACTTTTAATGCATGGTGATCTTATCTTTATCTTTGTGATGGGTAGGAAGTCATTTTGAAGAGCACAGAGAACAACATCCAGGCTTTTTAGGAGTAAATAATTATGTTAAGTAAATATGTGTCTAGAAAATGGTAAAGAGGTACCGCTCTGGGTTTGAGGAGGACCATGCTCTCGCTAGGGTCAAATCCTCTTAAGCGTATCTGAGATTCCACAGCATACTGAATAACACACACAAAATAAAATCAAATAAAAATATACATTAATGGTTTTTCATTAGATTTTAATGTCTCCATATATTCTTAATTTCCCCCTCTTTTATTAAGCTGGATATGAAGAAATTTATTTGTAAATGGTTTACAGGTGTCTTTACACAAGAAATGTGGTATTCGTGAAAATCTAGCTTGTATAACTAGCACAAGTTCACTCTCTACATTTTGCTATATGATTAAAAGGTGAAGAAGGATAATGTATAACAAGGATTTCTAACTAGGACAAGTGTGGATGAGTGACAGTTCTGCTTACATGGTCAGAAGGAAAGGCCTTTTCCTCCAGAACGATTTTGTGGCGTTTTGCAGTGGGATTGTAAAATGCAAGCTGTTAGGGATAATAAAATCCAGAACTTAGAAATAAATAAATGTTTGATGCTGTGCTTTTCTGAGATTAGATGTATAATTTGTTTACCATCAGGAGGTGCAGATTGACAGTCAAGCCGTTCAATAAGGCCACTTCCTCTGGTTTAGCACCTTATTACACACACACACACACACACACCTATCTCTCAGTATATCTCAAGATAATAAATTCTGAAGCATATATTGCCCTTTATACCACAGTGCTGTGGAATTCTTGAATCTGATTGGCCAGAAGCTGTTGATTAATTTTCTCTAACAGCAGCTCTAACAACCACATGATATAACCCTAATAATAAACTGTTATTTAACAAAGAAAACGTGATCTATGATATGGAGATGTCTATGGAAGGAGTCTCCAGTGTCAATCAGTAAGTTTTCCACCATGGGAAAGTCTTCAGGACAGAGGAGTTCCCAGTTTCCCTGTAACGTGACAAGATGTGTGATTTTTTTTTTCTTAATTCAAGAGAGAGGAGAAAAAACATTGTTTGGTGAGGAAACAACGGTGTCTAGCTGTGTTGCGGACATTCCACAATAATAAACGTAGCTATAAATGGATAAAAAGTATGTAATCCTAACAGACTGCTGTTGTATACGAAGAATAAAACACTTCAGGACATGGCGTTATTGGAAAATAATCCACTTTGGGGTAGTAACAGTAACTCCGCTTCGTATCAGGATGCATCCCACCATCCCACCGTTGATTATTTTCCCTATAACAGCATGGCGCCAAGTGGTTCGTTCCATTCTTAATTCTCTAATTCATTTAACATTTGAGTGACTCAATATCTGGTGGCAAGAAGTGTTTTATAAATCCATCAGATCTTTAATTACCCACAACCTTTGCCATGAGAGCCTCCAGATTGTTCTCAGCCCAGGCCCAAGGGCGCAACCCCATCACATGTCCATGGGCTCCTCTGTGAACAAGCATTCATTTCAGTCTCAGATGAGAAGTTTGATGATATTAAGTCCCTGAGTGATTAAACAAGTTTACTAACAATACAACTTACTTATATTCACAATACACAGTCAAATTTCCATTTACGTCAAAATGTCCAATTCCATTATCTTAAACATTATTACAATTTAATACTGAAATATAAAAGCGTCTAAATAGCTACATGGCTTACATTTTGGCCCATTTCTCCAACTCCTCATCAATGTACTTTTTGGTATTTTTGGGTTGTAGTCCTAGAGAGTTGCCTACAAAGTAAATGCAATCCCCTGATCCATCCACAAGTGTTAGGTCAGCTGTGGGAAACAAGGCAGTAAATTTAAAACCACATCTAATCATTCAAAAACAAATCGCTCTCATTCATTCGGCCACCATTATGTACAGCATTATACCACCTTTTAGAATAAAAGTACTAACTGTATTATATGTGTCACTGGAATAGTAGCCTCAAGGGTGCATCTCTTGTAAACTGAATATTGTTTACCTTTAAGTAAGGAATAATACACAACAAGGTATGCTGTTATAGGAAAATTATTTAAAAAAAAACCCTTCAGTGACCACTCCAGTGACAAGCAATGGCAGATGGCATTAATTTACGGTATTAGTGCATAATTGCCTTGGGGAATTTACATGGAGGAAGATCAGCTACTTTCGGAACCAGGAATTCCTGACGCAAATCCCACAGCTTATCATGTTGGTCAAAGTATTCAGCCACATCACGTGAAGTAGTGGTGCAGCCCAGCTGCTTGGCCACCCTCTCAATAACTTCCTGTGGGGAGCCCGCTTCCAAAGGATCCATAGATAACCTACAGAGAGCAATGGACTCCTTTTATTATTTTTTTTTTAAAAGGAATAGTTCAGACAAAAATAAAATGCATACGGGTTTTCTTAGCAAAACAACGAATCATCTGCAGGCAGGAGCCTCAACCTTTGATCAGTTCATAAACCAGTCTATCTGGAATAACAGATCAGTCTTAGCCAAACTCATTTTTATTATTATTTAATTTCTTAGAGCACTAATAATACATGAGTCTTACTGCTACACTTTTAGTATTTGTAGCGTTACAACCTGGACCTGAAATGGACTTAATTGGGATTATATATCATGAATCTGTCCAAAGTAGCCCATGATAGTGAAGGGTTTGGGGAAAATGAATATAGTTTACAAAATTATTTACAAACAAAAACCATACAATTAATACATCACAATTAATGGTCGCATAAGTATTCTGTGAAATTTCTAAATGAATAGTACAACCAGTTGCCATCAGAAGTCACAAAATTAGTTGGAGACAGCTTGTGTGCAATTTAAGTGTCACATACTTAAGTGTCACATACTTATCTCAAAATACAGTAAATACTTCTGTTTCTGTAAAGCCCAAACATATAATACTGAGCTATCAAAACAAGCGTGGAACAAAGTTCTGGAAAAGTATCAATTGGGTTTGGTTACCAAATGTGATCATCCCACAGAGCACCATTAAATATGTTATTAAAATGGCACATCTGACATTTTGGCCTTGGCACAAAGCACAATGTTTGTCAGAAACCCAACACCACACATCACTCATTTACTACCATCCCAGTGAAACATGGTGGTGTTAGCATTAAGTTGTGGGGGTGGGGGAGTGGTCAGTGACAATCCGACAGAGCGTGAGCAATTTTGCCAAGAAGAATGGGCAAAAAAATCAGGATTCCGATGTGTAAAACATCTGAGATATATCTCAGAAGACTTCTCAGAAAAAAGCTAAAACTTGTAGCCAATACATTTCTGCTTTTTTGCTTAATTAACCTTTGTATTGCAATTAAAATGGCTTGCACCTTCAAATGTTAGACATATTGTGTAACCCTACAAAATGTGGACAAAATTATGCAAGGCCTTGTGTGAAGCTTTTGTCTTGTTTACACCTGGCTTTTAATAAGTTCATATTTAAATATTTAAAAAAGTCTACATCTGACAGTGAAATTTTGTATGGGGAAAAAAAGCTCCCATATTTAAATACACATTTAGCCCTTTGTGACAAGCCTAAAGACCAAATGTCCTCTTAACAATAAGAAATTGACAATTGTCCTCAGAAGCACCCTGTCCTTACAAAAAAAATGTTACATTTTTTATGTTTTTTTTATTTGGACAAACTTAAAGAGCCAAACTGTTTCCTTCTGGTTGCTGAGGTTAAGGTTAGCATTAGGTTTAGGTAAAGACATGACATTAATTAGTCTTGTTAATGCCGTGTGTGTGTGTGTGTGTGTGTTGAGGGTATTATTTCAATATTAATCAAAAAAGTTTGAACAGTAGTTTTGCTTCAAATGCCAGTTCCCACATCAGGCCTTTATTCTCACAACAAGCTGTCACACTTATTTCTCATATAATGTACTTTATCCAAAAAGAATGCACTCACCTTAATGAAGAAAATTCTGAAAATTGTCCTTGATCGGTTTGAAAGCTGCAAAGACTGGATGGCATGCTTCTGAATGCAACCTTTCACCCTGTGTGTAAATATCATAAGAGACAAGCTAATGATTGATAATCAGGTCACCCATGTACTCGATGACGTGCGTAATACAAAAACAGTGCAATTGTAGTTCTACCTTGGTTTCCACCTAAAGCTTCACTTTGCACTTTTCAGTTCTTCTCTCTGATATGATCACAATAGTAATGCAGTATAAGCAGTAGTGGAGCACACAGTACCAGACTGACTTACTGACTAAATGACTTATAATTGCAGTACTCCACCTTTATTATTTTAACACAGTAGTTATATTTTATATGATTTCACAGCCACTTAAATAATAATAAATTCCAATTCAAATAATTGTCAATTGCACTTTAATCTTATACATGGTGAATTATACTCTCTGTCCACTTTAGATGTGCTCCTGTTGCTAAATGACACAATTTTTTTTTTTGTTGTTGTTGTTATGTCTATTCAACACAGTCATATTAAACTCTTCCTACTCGGTGGCCATCTTGGAAATACTCCTGGACAGTTACACTATATGGCCAACACTATGTGGGCACCTGACCTTCAGACCTCTTATGTGGTTCTTCCCCAAATTGTTGGAAGCAGACAATTGCACAGAATGTATTGTATGCTGTAGCATTACAGTTTCCCTTCACTGGAACTAAGGGGTCCAATGTTCCAGCATGACAATGTCCCTGTGCACAAATCGAGGTTTATAAAGACATGGTTTGCCAAGGTTGAAGTGGAAAAACTGTGTGAGTGTCCTGCACAGAGCCCTGACCTCAACCCCCAGGCCTCCTCGCCTGATATCAGTGCCTACCTCACTAATGCTCTTGTGGTTGAATGATCACAAACCCACACAGCCACGCTCCAAAATCTAGTGGGAAGCCTTCCCAGAAAAGTGGAGTTTATTGTAACAGCAAAGAGGGACTAAATCTATAATGGGATGATTTTGATTACATATGGGTGTGATGGTCAGGTGTCTACATACTTTCGGCTATACAGTGTATTTTCAGTCCAGACCAGACTTTCATGTACTTGAATGTGGAGAGACCCATATGCCAGAAATGGATGGACAAAAAAAAAACAAAAAAACAGGGAATTAATTAACAATGAAAGAAAAGGTACAAATGTAAACTCTACCCCAAATTATATAAGTATTATTATAAAATTGTTAAAAAAAAGGAATGAGAGCTGAGATGAATTAGAGAATGAGAGAGATGTTGGATGAAAAGGTCTACACACCCCTGTTAAAATGGCAGTTTTTGTGATGAAAAAAAATGAATAAGTGTGCACACCTTTTATAATTGGGGATGTGGCTGTGTTCAGAATAGGGCTGGGCGATATTGCAGGAAAAAAAAAAAAATCGCTTGATTTTTTTCAAATTTATGAGCGATTCTCGATAGCAACTGTGCCATCTATAGCAAATAATGCAAACAATGGTTCTTTTAAATAAAGGATATTTAAAGAAAGGTTTTATAAAAAAAAAAACATTGTTTGCACAATATGCTATAGATGGTGCTGTTAATATTTTTGCACAACTTAGTGAACCCCTCTTTCTCGACAGAGTGAATAAGAACCATGTCTTTTGTGACATGAAATGGCATCGCAACTGAGAAGTCAACTTCGGGTATTCTTCTCAAATCCACGTCCCTTCCCTGTTCACAGAGTGACATCATATCAACATGGCTGTGCAGAAATAAACAGTTTTACCTTTAAATGAGTTATACTCTATATACGAGTATTAGCTTTAGATGAGTCAACATACAGACATATTCGTTTGTTAAATCTAAAACACTGACTATACAGTTTGCTGTTTGAGAAGGAAAATATAGATCACTCATCCGAGTTACTGGCTAGCTTGTTGCTAACAAAATACAAACACTGAGGCAGCCAGATTCTCACTTCATCGTCGAACGTGCCTTAGTCAAAAATGACATAATTCCAACTGGTGAATTACTGCTTACTTACTTATTTTACATAAACTTGTTCATCTGACTTTTCAAACCTGTACCAATTTTATAACTTTGAAATGATATTCGAACCTTTGTTTGCTATGATCTCAGTCCTCAGCGAAGTGCTGCCTGTTTATCTTGGTGTGTTTTTTTTTAAATCTTGGGAGTTGTGCAGGCTGTAGGAGGCATATATCAAGTTAAGAAGGCTGTGGTTTTCCTTGGTTTAAACTTTTAAATAACATTTATGGATAGTTATTATTAACTAATAATTTAAATATGCATATATAAAACATACACAATCTCGATTAAAACATTTTGAAAATTGTGTTATACTGTTAATTTGAATTAACCATATTAATTGTCAAAAACGCCCAAGACAAGTTCAGAATGAACCAATCACATTCAATCTCATGTGCAAAAGTAATTCTCATACAGCTGTCATCAATGAAATTATTCTGATTAACCCCAAATAAAGATCAGCTGTTTCTGTAGGATTTTCTTAACAACTTCTTGGACTGCTGAAGCCATGGTCTGCAAAGAGCTTACAAAGCATGTACGGTATCTCACTTGTCAAAAGATACTGATCAGGAAAAGGGTATAATAGAATTTCCAAAGCATTAGATGTACCATGGAATAGCGTGAAGGCCATCAACAACAAGTGGAGAAAATCGAGCACCACAGTTACATAACCACGAACAGGATGTCCCCCCAAAATTTACAAAATGACAAAACAAAAACTTACCAGGGAGGCTGCCAAGAAACCTATGGCAACAGAAAATGGATGGATGGATGGCTGGATGGATATTTTCACTGGCTTCACATGCTCTCCCTGCATTCGTGTGGGTTTCCTTCAGGTTCTCCAGTTTCTTCCTACCTCTCAAAAACATGCTTTTTGGTGGATTGGCTGCTTTAAATAAACCCTTCGGTGTGAAAGTGTGTGTATGGCGCCCTGTGATGTACTGCTATTTTATGCAGGATGTGTTCCCACCTGGCGTCTAGTGTTTCCTGGACAGGCTCTGGATCCACCACAACCAATTACTGAATCAAATACTGAAAATGAATCAGTAAAAACACAGTTCTTATAGGTGAATAAGCTAACGTAGTGGGAATCTTAGACGATGTTTTTCTGATTTGTGAACTGCAAATGCTTTTTCATAAAGCTCCCATTGTGCATACATTTATAACACCACCAAAGTTCAAGTTTATATCATAGCAAGTAAAAGGAGTCAGACCAAATCAGTATATATCAACATGGAACAAAATATCCTAATTTTTCTTTATCAATTACAACTGTTGTAGAGTCACTCTGTTTTTAAAAGTAAATCACTCACTTCCCAGGTAACTCATTGTATATAAAATTTATGATTGGTTTGTAGTCCAGTATATATAGTCATTACAGCCTGACTCTCCCTTCACGCCTATCAGTCTGTGAATGAGCTGATCACACCCTGTGTGTCGTATTTACAGGAAGGTTTCAGTGTGTGCAAATGTTTTGAATCCCCAACGCGTCAAGGGCAAGATGGTGAGTAACACACCGTACTGTGGGCTTTAACTTTTAACAACTATTCTATTATTCTACTGCGTTAAAGGGATCCACATTCTTATATTAAATTACAATGGAGTCAGTAATGGAATTTAATATAAACCTAATATAATTAATATAAAGTTTACTGTTGAAGTTTAGATCAAAATTAGTGCATCAGATTTTTTTAATTTGTCTCTATGATTTCAAAAGAAAAAAAAATATTTATATATATCTGTATTTTTCATAGTCATGGAGCACGATGGAATATAAATGGAACTGGGGAAAAAGTATCCAGAGTAATATGCCGTGCTGTAGATTTTTTCTAGGCTGACGGAGCTTATAACTTTTATTCAATTGGCAGAGAACATATATATATACATACACACACACACACACACAAAGTCAATATACAAAGAGTCAATACATAAAGACTGTAATCATAACTGATAATGATAATACAAAAAATGTCAAATCTATAACTCCACATTTTTTTTTTTTTCAAATGTATTAATGTATTTTCAAATGTATTCATTTCTGGAAATTTCTCATGTCAGAAGATGGTCATTTTCTCAATTTAACAAAGTAGTGCGAATTCTGGGAGTGCCCTACCCTCCTATAGTTTATATGGCCTCACTTAGAACTTAAACAACGTTCAAATGGCGTTTGGTCAATATTTGCACAGTTCCTCTCTGGGACATGGTGGCACCTAGTGTGACATTATAAATATTTTGCCAATCATTAACATTAGGCTTGGTATAGCAGATGTAATTAGTTGAATGGAGTCCATGTGTGTGCACTTACTGTTGTGTAACTCAGTATAAAAAATTAGATTTATGAAATAAAATCCCAATTATGGGAAAAGTTGAAGGATTTGGGGGGGGCGGGGGGGGGGGGGTTAAATACTTATGATATTGTCCGCATCCATCTGATATGCATACCTCTTAGCTTCTGATGTGGATATATAATCCAAATTGAAAAAAATATATAATCCAAAATCTTTAACAAGAAGTGTGATGATACACTTTGATTTTCATTTTGGAATAAATTATCGATTTGAGTTTGAGCTTACATCGTCTAGGCTTCTCTCAAAGCGATATGGGTGATATAAGTATTAAAAACACAGTTCTGGATCACGTATAAATGAATTGTAAAGCAGAAACTTTCAATAAACACCTAAACCAAGTGCTCACATCTCCACAGGTCTTCACTATTGATGATTTGGACTTTACTGCTGGCCAAGACCTGACGATTGCTGGCAAGGTGAACTCTGGCTGCGATTTGTAAGTATTAGCAACCTCAACAAGTCAAAAACTAGACTCATGACACATAATCAAAAAGGTAAGATGTACTTAGTACTAACTTTCTTAATATGGGAAGCCTTAAAGGTGATGTGTATAGCAATAAAGGGCAGTAAGAACAAGCCGCAGAAACATATCCCCAACAAACCCAACCTAGCTAAGCAGCCAAGCTTCTAACTAGCAAGCAGGTACTATTTTACAAGGTACAAACATATCATAAATGTGATATCGCTGATTTCATTTGATATCATTTCTGTCACTGATGAAATTTCACTACTATAATAGCAACTGAATATCAGCATCCAGTGGCATTCATTTTTATTGCCCTGTAACTGGTGGCTGAATTGGATTTAGCTTTACTTTGAATCATCATATGTGAAAAAAAAAAAAAAATAATAATCTTTAGTCATTTGATTACTGCTAGTTTTTTTTTTTTTAGGTTCTTTTTCAGTTTCAAAAAAGCAAAAACAGGTCTATTTATTTGAGATGTGTTACTCAGTCTTAAATTGAAATCAAATTGAAATTGAAATTAAACGCTTTCCGATTTCCATCACTAGCTGCCCCGTGTCCTTCCTCCTGTGCATGTGTGAAATCAGCGTTGTGTGGTGGCTGAAACTTACGAGCATACGGCTATGACTGTGTATCTTACATTCAAAAGCTCCTTCAAAGGAAAGTGGGCACATTTAATAATGTTCCTCTAATGGTACGCTAGATGTAGATAGCTAGCATTATATTATATAGATTATGAATATAAATACAGCACAAAAGACAGGAGATAAAGCATTTTAGCACAAAATCATAATAATGCTGTAGGTGAGACCATTGCTAATGTTATTTTTAGTTATCTTTTCTTTTTCATCAAAGGAAAGAGATCATTGATCGTTGCTACTGCTACTGCTACTTTTTTATGCTCTGTATTTGTTCTGATCCTAATTCTGATGAACTCTGGTGATGTTTATTGGTTCGTTGCTCATCTCTATGATCTGTCTGTCTGTCCTCAGCTTCTCCATCAATATCGGCCATGACAATGACTCCCTGGCCTTGCACTTTAATCCCCGTTTTAAATACAAGAAGGATCGCAATGTCATTGTGTGTAACTCTAATCGGGGAGGATGGGGAAAAGAACAGAGAGAGCACAACTTTCCGTTCCAACGTGATGAGGCCTTCAAGGTGATGTCTTTATGTTTAGATTTCTTCATACAGTTCCCTTCTTCTTGATTTTCTCTATTTATTTGATCATTTCCAATGTTGGTTAAGATTCTGTGCTGATTCATAGGAGTTTCTTGAGTTCTTGGAGTTTTTAGAAGATCCTTTGATACTTGAATCCTTGGAGTTGTTATGTTCAGTCTGACAATTCTGTGATTTTAAGATGTAATCTTTTGGTGTAAATCTTCTACATCTGGTGGCATGCAATTAAAAAAATGTCTAACATTAATTAAGTAAGAAATAAAACACATAGGGATTATTGTCCCGTAACTGCACATTGAGAAGTGTTCTATTCCTCTTATACAACAGCAATTTATGGACGCTAAGAATGTCTTACTTATTAAAGAATCACATAGCACACTTTTTTTATCCATTTATATTTACATTTAATGTTGTGGAACAAGTTAGCTCCTATATATAGTCATTATAAATAGTCGTTCCCTCGCTAGCCGCTCTTTTTTTACTCTTGAAGTTAAAAGCACAGCGTCCTTAAAGTTACAGCCTTATCTCTGATTGCTACAGGTAATTAAAGGGATTCTTTTTTGCCAAAAAAAAAGTCAGGTAGAAGGTCTTTAAATGGTTTGCTCCAGCACAAGACTTTCAATGGAAAGCAAAGGGCTAATCTATAACAACAAGAGCACAACATACTGCAAACCATTGAGGGTACTAGTGTTAGTATAAGTTGTTGGTTTAAATTTTTTTTTTTTTTTTAATTTAAAAAAAAGACTGATCAATTACTTAGAGGGTCCATTCTTGCAATGCTATCTGCTAAATTAGCCTTTTGTGACTCAACCTTTTATGGCATTCTATACTGTATCGTCCTGTTGGAAAGACGGCATGGCCGTTCTGCATTACTGTTTCAACCTTTGGCCTTTACTGAATACACAAGCATGTGAACTGAGTTGATGATTTATGACATTGCCATCACCCTGGCTCAGATGAGTCACTTAAAGTGTGCAATTATTTTATCTTACTTTTCACACACTTCACACTTGACTCTGTAACAGGTGGTGATTAACTTCAGCAATGAGCAGTTTCATATTAAACTCCCCGATGGCAAAACGATGAGCTTTCCAAACCATTTCGGAGACGACAGCTTTAAATACCTCTATGTGAACGGCGATGTCACGATTAGCAGCATCAAGATGAAATGACATGGCCCAGACCACTCAGATCACTCTCATTATGAGACGAAATGAGCATTAAATAATAAATAAATAACTAAAATATTATGATTTAAATACAGTAAACTTTATTTAATGCACATGACTATACATTTTCTGTCTGTGTGTGGAGTGATTGTTTTGAAATTCATATTTTTATAGCCTTGAAAGGCTTGGAAATAAAGATGACTATTTAAAAATAGTGCAAGTGTTTTCATTGTTGAATCCTTCATGTTAATCTTGAATCATATTTAATAAAGCAGCGTAATGAATGTCTAAATGTGTCATTGTGAGTGATTACATTAATTAAAAAAAAAAAAAAAGATTCAGTAATATAGCTAGACTTACTATAACTGAGTTGACAGGCTCTGGCTTTCTACCTTTAACATTTTAAAATTAATTCATGACATTTATAATCATAATAATCATTCATTTTTATTAATATGTCTATTTATCAATATGTTTGTACACTAAAGAAAAAAGTCCATTTAGGCTTGTCAGCTTGTCAGACATTGTCAGCTGCTTTTTTTTTTTCCTCAGAAATCTTTGCAGTGTCTCAACTCAAACAGTAGATGGAGACAAGACAACTTTACATTTCTGACTTTGCGGCTTCTGCT
>CM075004.1:29638405-29640905 GCA_037576675.1 Pangasius sanitwongsei | reverse complement strand
TTAGAATCTGTTGCTTGACATTTTTGGTTGTTTCTCTGTCTGTCTCTAACAGGTGGTGTTTAGCTTCAACAATGATCAATTTTATATCAAACTCCCTAATGGCACAATGATGAGCTTCCCCAACCGCTTCGGTGATGACAGCTTCAAGCACATTGACGTGCAAGGTGATGTCAAGGTTCAGGGCGTCAAGCTCAAATAAGGTGGTCTGCAGCGAGTTCACTCATGGAAGAACATCCAACCAATCTAATGGGCCTGTGACACAAAAGACTGTCACAATGTCTTTAAGTTGAGGGTCACTGAAAAATCTTGTATGATGCACGATCCAGTTTAATTGAAGTGTGGTACAGAAAGTAAGGTGTCTAAAAGGAAAAGTTTGGTAATAAAACCAGCACAAAAAAAATGGTCTGACTTCTTCTTATAAGATCATGTCCAAGATGTCCAAGATCATACACATTTACTTTTGAAAATGATATGAAAATGCTTTAAATTAAAAGCTTAACTGATATTATTTAACATATTAGTTAACATGTACAAACCATGAACTTCAGTATTGATAGTAACTAACACTTAATATATTAATTGATGACTTTTTGAATAATAAACCCAATAAGCCAACAGGTGCATAAAGCAATGTTCACACTAACCATAAATAAAAATTTACAATGACCAACGTGAACAACACCTTAATGGTCAGGTTTGTGGGGAAAAAATAAATAAATAAATAAATTTTAAAAAATGCAATTTGCTTAATCAGTCCACATTTTCTATCCCCTTATTATTTAGGGCTTAGTAGTAAAGTGTTTAAAGTGGAAGTGGAAGAGTGGAAGAACTTCAGTAGCCTGCATAGAGCCTTGACATCAACACCTTTGGGATAAATTAGAACGAGGACTGTGCCCCAAATCTTCTCTCCCAACATCAGTGCCTGACCTCACTCATGCTCTTGTGGCTGAATTGGCAAATCCACACAACTACCCCCAAAATCTAGTGGAAAGCCTTTTCAGAAAAGTGGAGGCTGTTGTAACAGCAAAGGGGGACTAAATCTGGAACGGGATGTTCATATGGGTGTACTGGTCATGTGTCCACAAACATTCGGTCATAGAGTGAATGTATACACCTGAACACAGAAGCTGATTTTTCTGCAGATCCACATACACACACTCACACAGACACACGCTGCCCCCACTGCTGACATCTGTAGTAGTGAATAGTGTGTGTGTATTGGACTGGACCGTAAGTGTTAACCTCAAAGTTTGCCAAGCCTTGAGTCTATAGTAATTCACACTGCATCAAGCACTCAATTTTTCTGCTGACCTCACTGCCTTGGCATAGAGGGGGAAAAAAGCTGACTGCGGAGTGCATACTCAATCACTGTGCTGACTTCACACCAGTACAGTAAATGAAAATGAAATAGGGGAAGGAAAAGTAAACTTCTAGTATACTGGGTTAGTTCAACTGCTGGGAAACCTGCTCTTCTGTACAATATAGAACCAGACCAAGGGTTGCAGAAAGACATCCAGCAACTTGAATAATAAAAGAACAGTTCAAAAGGTCAATTTATCACATCCTGATGGTGCGGGTATGCAAAAGACACGTTACACAGACATGGGACACAAAAGATGACCCACTTGTAGAGAATCTTCCCCCTACAGTTCAGTTCAGTGTTGCCCAATACAAGGTTTTCCACAGGTGGTGTCTAAATTAGTACAGTATAGTGTATAGAGTGAATCGCATGTTTGTATTAATGTGCTCATGTTCTGTAAGAAGACATTTATTTTGCATTTTTGGAAAGACTCTCTAGTGTCAGCTGCGACTGTTATAACATAAGTGATAACAGGAATAAAATAGGACATTCCACAGGACATTCCACAACCTTAACGGACAAGCCCACCTTTTTTCACATTTAAGCAGTTCTCAATATTTATTCAGCGATTTCTAGTCACCTCAGATAGGTTTTATCTTTTAACATTTTTTTGTTCTGTCTCCATGAATGACTGTTTTGCAAAACAAATTAGAATCAGATGAATTTAGGACTCTAAATGTTCTAATTCAGTTGTCAATTTCCTCAAAACATACAAAACAAAACATACAACATACAAAATATACAAAACAAAACAAGATATAAGACATAAAACAAAAAAACAAGACAAAACTGATGGTCAGTGTGTTCCATCAAGATTCAATCTATACTCTTCTTTGAGGTTTGAAGTTTTGGGGTGTTGGAGGCAGGACAAACCGCTCCAGTTGTTGATTGGTTTCAAAAAAGGACATTGTGTCAGTAGAACGTGCTCAAAGCCGATTTTATTTTGGCTACGCAGGCAGGAACACACATCCAGGAAGTACCCCGACACAGCGAATGAATACATTCCTATGATTCAAGCATGCAAAGGCTGGGAGTGTGTGTGTGTGTGTGTGTGTGTGTGTGGGGGGGGGGGGGGGGGGGGGGGGGGGCCGCTTTAATTTAATTATTTTTAAAAAATTATTTAAGAATTTAAAAAAAAAA